>JAYKYS010000170.1:52500-60999 GCA_036924285.1 Asterella californica | reverse complement strand
AGGGTTGTTGACGTTAAGAGAAGAGAAAATCATGAATCATGATACTACTTGGATATAATAAGATTAAATTGATATAATGGGTATTATTTGACGAAACATCAGAATATATAAAGAAATTAAAGTTTGATACTATAGAGTTTTAACAACACGAGAACACAAAAGTTGAAGTTCAAACTTAACTTTATTATCGTCTAGGACTTCCCATGAGTAATTGAACCGTAATATTATTGTCATCTAAGTCAAGTTGATGTGAATTTCTTGTGATTTTTTTTCTATTGAGAGAACAAGTAAAGTTACTCACTAGAATCTAACTTATACCAAATTCTTTTGTATATATTAGACTAGTGAAGTTATTAAAATATTCAAGACATAGATTAAAGACAACAACAAAAAACCAAGGGAGTACAGAAAATATTAGTGGTTGTTCGCTTGAGTAAAGTTTAAAAAACATAGGTGTTCAATGCTACTGCAAGATAAATGAATCAAGAATGGAGAACATTATCAGTTGAGGGTTAAGGGTTGTTGACGTTAACAGCTGAGATGTTAGTCATGAATCCTCGTACTGCTCAACATAATAAGATGAAATGAATATAATGCTATTATTTGACGAAAGTCAGATCAGATGCATAAACCATTTGATATATAAAGAAAATTAAAGTGTTACACGTAAATAAAAATGACACTATATGTGCATTTTAGTTATATAGGGTTAGAAATGAACAGATATTATGAGTAGCTTAAGGTTTAAAGACATAAATTCGTGTAAGAATATCATAAGTCACTTTGAGAAGTATCTTCTTGTATCTGTTAGGAGAAGTATGGTTAATCAATTAAAACCAAATGTATATCAAACTATATGTATAAACTATGAATATAAACACATATAGTAATTATATTCAGATTAATACATATTTAGATTCACCTACACATATAGTATGTAGTAGTCAAGCTGGACTTTATAACTCAACATGATTAATATTCAATCTGTTCTGGACACTGAAAAAACTCACGTATGGAGGATAAATGATTGATAGAATAAATCAGGTTGAGCATTGAAACGGAGCGTGTTCGAATTATTTGAATCATGTAATACTTTATCAAGTTGGACTCCTTTAAACTCTTCATAAAGTTATACATATGATCAAATGGAAAAGAAAGATGCAATGTGACATATGAGAAGTCAGTACCTCGAGTATTATAAGAAGGGAATACATGGAAGGATATACTCAAGTATAGTCTACAAAACAATTCATATTAAATGGTACATAGGAAAACCGAACATGGAGACAGTATACAAATAGATTGATTTTATATTGGAACTAAATTCAAATATAAAGCACGTTCAACTTGGTTATCTTGACCATATGCAAGATATCAGAACGATAGCACATGTCCATTTAAGTTTGAGGGTTAGACATGAACATGAAATATCATATGCAAATAGCGTAGGGTTTAAACTCATGTAATTCTGAGGAATCTTTAAGATACATGTTAATCTTTAATACTTGAAAAGACAGAGAAGGATGTCAATAATCCATAGTGAAAAATTGAGTGATTTAATTGAAAAGCATAGATGAGTTCCATGAATTAAAATAGTACTTTGGCAAAAGTATGAGTAAATGTTGTAAGATCTTGTTAATAGAGGCTCATTGTATGAAGAAATCCTAATAAATGCATAAATGATATAAAGTTCAAGTTTTAATTCACAGAAAAATTTAGTTTAATGTTGCAGAAATTAAATGTTGGCAGAAACTGATATTGGTTTCTGAATTATTTTAATTGTTAATTGACATAGTTAGTTGATTAGTAAATATGTCCAACTGTCTCTAGTAACTTAGATATGAAAAACCCAGAGTGTATAAACAAGAGTGAAAGACCTTGTTTGAAGTATATAATCCTAAATAGGCAAGTATAGTACTTCGGTAAACATGAAAGATCTGATTGATAAGTTGTGATTCGATGGAAAATCACAAAACTCAGATAAGCGATCTAAAATAATGATTTTAATTCATAGAGATGTTACAGTTGAAACTTTACAGTATTAGATTAATTTATGTCTGAAACTGACTTTGGCTTCTGAATTATTTTAGTGATAGTAGATATAGTTACTTGACAGTGTGAATCTGCTCAACTCTCACTTGTAATTCATATTTGAAAAACCGAGGGTGTATAAGAATGTGACATTTGGCTATATATGAAGTCTTGATCCTAAAAGTTTAGGATACTAATACAAACGTCAGAGTAATATGTGTAAGATGGAGTTTACAGAGTATTGTTAGAGAAAATCATAATATATATACCGATGACATGGAATATAAATTTTTATTCAGAAGACACTTTATTTTAGAGGTTCAGAGTCTTAGATTAATTTTCATAAGAAAGTGATATTGGCTTCTGAATTATTTTAGTGATAATAGATATAGTTAGTTCATCATGTGAATGTGTTCAACTCAGAATCAACTGTAATCACTTTTTAGAGGTTCAGAGTCTTAGATCAGTTTTCATCTGAAACTGACTTTGGCTTCTAAATTATTTTAATTGCAGTTGAATAAACAATGGATAGTACAGTATGTTGTTAAGCTGTCACTTGGATTCTATATTTGATCAACTGAGGAACCCTAAACAAAAGAGGGAGAGCTGTGCGCACAGTCCTGATCAAAACTAATCGCTATAGAGGATGATCGAGTAATCCAAAACTATATGATCACGATAATCATTTATTAAGTACATATGATTCATGACATAGTGAGTGTGAAGTGTCCATATGATGGGATATTACAAATGAGTATCCATGAAAATAGTTTCTATAAAATAAATGAGCTCCAAACTGTATATATGTGATATTGATTGAAATAAACTGAAGGTGAGAAATTCAGATATGGATCCTTGAAGGGTCTAACAACTACGTGTGCTAACCACATGCAAAGTATAGAAATGATACAACCGGCAGATTTACATATACGCGGAAAGAAGCAAAGAAGGACCAAGTTTGTTCTTAAGAAAAGTTAAACCCTCCACCATCAATTTTTTGCTCACACTTTTTATGAAGGGGTGTTAAGTGACATTTGAAACGTAATAGGCAAACATGATAAACTCTTTGACAATTGCGGATACATGTATTTTAAGTACACAAGTAGTAAATAGGTGTAAATAGAACAAAGAAAAGTTTAAATACAACAACTTACATGGAGTAATGGAAAAAGTGTCCAATATTTGGGTTTATTATGTATATCTAATGGGTTGCTATGAAAGACTAATGGGTTAAAGAGATCGAAGTTACATAGAGTAATGAAAGAAGTACTACGGTATTTGGATGTATTATGAATAAGTAATGGGTTACTTAGATCGAAATGATATAGGGTAATGGAAGAAGTATTACGGTATTTGGATGTATTATGAATAAGTAATGGGTGACATAGATCAACGTCACATAGAGTAACGAAAGAAGTACTACGGTATTTGGATTTATTATGATAAACTAATGGGTTCCATATTCAAGGTTATTCAAGGTTACTGGACCAGCCAGTCCAATATTTGGGTTTATTATGTATATCTAATGGGTTGCTATGAAAGACTAATGGGTTAAAAGTGACATAGAGTAATGAAAGAAGTACTACGGTATTTGGATGTATTATGAATATGTAATGGGTTCTTAGATCGAAGTGATATAGAGTAATGGAAGAAGTACTACGGTATTTGGATGTATTATGAATAAGTAATGGGTTCTTAGATCGAAGTGATATAGAGTAATGGAAGAAGTACTACGGTATTTGGATGTATTATGAATAAGTAAGGGGTGACATAGATCAACGTCACATAGAGTAATGAAATATGTACTACGGTATTTGGATTTATTATGATAAACTAATGGGTTCCGTATTCAAGGTTATTTTATGCTGGAAGAAAGAAAAACAGACATACATACGAGCAATTAATTTATTCAGTACCAAAGAATCAATTCACGTCCAAAAATGAAAAGAACATTAGTCCACGAGTAATTAATTAGTTTAGTGCCTGGCAGCGTAATATATTTGTTCGATTGCCAAAGAATTAATTCGTAAAAAAAAGGAAAAAAGAATTGGATGCAGCACCGGGACTTCCCGGGAGGTCACCCATCCCAGTACTATTCCGGCCCAAGGGCATTTAACTGCAGAGTTCTGATGGGATCTGGTGGCGTGGCCCTGGTATGACCGCATCACGCTGCAAATGGTGGTATCCAAGTTTATAATAGCCAGTTGTTGAGGCATGAACATGGTTTAGGTAAAAGTTCGAGGGAGGAATAATGTTTATCGATGATGGAGAATTTCATAGAAAAAATCAACTCCGCGAGACAATAAACCACCGGGGAAAAGTAAACCATCGCTACATTATCGCTACATTATCGTAAACCATCGCTACATTATCAAATACACGGGAATAGTTACATCGAGTCTAAAATTTAGCTTAAAGGCCCTGAATAAAATCATACTTTGCGTTGAAGTAGTCGGAATAAGATATCGGGAGCCGTCGCAACATTAATGAATCGGGAGGAGGAGGAAAACCATCGGCACCGGAATAGTTACCATCGGGTAAAAAATGTAGGCTTAAAGGCCTCTGAATTAAATCATACTTTGCGTTGAAGTCATCGGAATGGAATATCGGGAGAGCCTCCGCAACATTAATGAATCGGGAGGAGGAGGAAAACCATCGGCACCGGAATAGTTACGTCGAGTAAAAAAATTCGGCCTAAAGGCACTGAATTAATCGTTATTTACGTTGAAGTCAACGGAATTGAATTTCGGGATCATGTCACAAAATTAAAGCAACCCCAAACATCGGGAGGAGAAGGAAACCATCGGGTCCACGGAAATAGTTACGGCCGAGTAAGAAATTAATGCTTGAAGCCCCTGAATTAAATCGTACTTTTGCGTTGAAGCGTATGGAATTTAATTTCATGAGCCCGTCGCGACACTAAACCATCGCTAATATTCGGGAGGAGGGGGAATTTCAAAAGGGACTTGACTTGATCCCTCTGAGTAATTTGTTTCGGGAGTAAAAACGGGCCTAAATTATGAATCAAGTTCAGTGGAAAGGGAAATATTTTGAATTAAAAGGGATGGGATTAAACCGGAGAAGTTCGTTAAAGGGAAATATTTAAAGTTAAAGGTATAGTAATAAAGTGAAGCAAACGGTTTGATTGATTGTTCCGAAAATAGCGTAGAAAGAAATAATAAATAAGCAATAGCAATAATTTATTCACCCTAAGTTGTAGGCAATTAATTAATAGGGTTAGTTAAATTAGGGTCCCTCTGAAAAGCAAGGGGAAAAATCAACTTAATTAATATCGGGAGGAGGAAGAAACCATCATGGAAAATTAAACCATCGGCCTCCAGGAAAAATAGTTATAATTAAATCGTACTTTGCGTTGAAATCAAAGGAATTTAATATCGGGAGCCGTCGCAGCATGAAAGCATCGCTCTATCGGGAGCCGTAGGACACAATCGGGAAAGAATATTCCATCGGGCTCCACGAAAATAGTTACATGGGGTCTTTAAATTAAGGCTTAAAGGCCCCTGGGCCAAATCATTATTTGCGTTTTCGTCAAAGGAATGGGATATCAAGAGCCGCAGCAACATTAACAAATCATAAATATCGAGAGGAGGAGGATGAACAATTGCTCGAACCCCTCGAAGCTAATTGTTTCGCGAGTAAGTGCGAGCCTAGTTCGTATAAGGAAATATTAAAAGGAGATGTTTTAACAAAGATAAAGTTATAGCAACCTAAAAAGTGAAGAAGACGGTTCAATTTATTTTTCTGAGAAAGCGTAGAAGGAAATACTGAAAAGGTATTAGCAACAAATAGTTGAAATTATTCCTCTGGAATTTGAGAAATTCGTAGAAGGAAATAGTACAAAGTTATAGCAATAACAAAGTCGATGCAATAATAAAAGCAAAGCAGTAGATTGAATAAAGCATTAAGTTCGTAATAAGGAAATATTTAAAAGTAGAAGCAATAGTAATAATTTGTTCCTCTAATGTACCGGAAATATTTAAGAAGGAAACAAGAAGAAGGGAATATGTAAAAAAAGCATGGGAAAAATCAAATATAACACATAATACATGATACAAGGAACAAATAAATTAAGAGAGCAGAAGGAAACAAAGGAGAAACACGGGATTGAAAAGATACAAGCTGAAAGGGGGTGTGTTGTATTTATTTCCCACTAGAAATCGCAAGTATTTTACTTAGCCTTACCCTGGAATGATTAACGAGGCGGTTCGTACCCAAAATGGAGGAGTAAGGGTACTCTTTTATCCTTTTGTAATGCCTAAATGGCTTCAGAATCGCTTTCCGAGAACTTGGGCCAAAGATAGTCATGACTAACGGTAGTTGGCCCGTAGCTAAAGGTCAAATGGGGTATCTCTCGCATCGGGAGCCTTTGTCGGACACCGGGCCAGTACAGTTAAGCACTGTCTTTATCGGGACCATAACTTCGTTACCCTTCCGGAAACTTGGGCTAAAGATAGTCATGACTAAGGCTAGTTGGCCCGTAGTTAAAAGTAATCCGGGTCCCATCGCTGATCGAGATCGAGCCATCGTGTGTCGCACCGGGACCATTTGTCGGACCACGCACAGGGCAACCGGGACCATTCTCTCCTTGTCGGAACCCTTCCGAGAACTTGGGCTAAAGATAGTCAAGACTAACTAGTCGCTAAAGCAGTTAGGCGAGCCGGTGAGGACCATCGGGACCATTTTCTGGAGCCAGCAACCCGAGCAGCCTAGAGATGCTTTGTACATCGAGTGTCGGACCACGGGCATGAGAAGCCTGGAGTATTGGAACCAATTCTGGGACCATCGAACCGGCCGTGGATCAATTTTGGTCGGGGCGAGGGTTTAGGGAAGGATCAGAGATGGGACCATTTTGGGCATTTTCTGGAGTTAAGAGTCAATACCTTTTTGGGGTTGATCTGGGCGGGGCGGGGCGGGGTTGGAGTAAAGTAGGGTCTCTGATGGATCAGCGAGCAGATCAGATCTGGGACCACGTAACCCACAACCCTCCCTCCGGGTGGATGGGTTGGGGTAGTGGAGGGTGTAAGGGTGGTCTCCCAACCAAAGGGCGGGCGGTCTGGCTGGTCCCGCGGATGATCCAGAGAAACACAACCCGAGACAGTGTGGTCTCCACAACCACAACCCATCCGACCGTGGTTGCCTCTGTACGTACGAGGTTGCCAGCGGTACTAACTAGGTTAGAGCCCGCCTTCGTACGTGTGGCGTGGCCCAATGAGAGAGAAGAACCAGGTAAATTTGAATTAATTGAGTAAATAGATAAATAAATAGATAAAAATTAAGAATAAATAGATAAAAATTAAAGAATGAATAAATGAATAAGAGATAAATAAATAAAATTAGAAATAATAAAAAAGAATAATATTTAAATAATTGAATTTGGTGTTCCTTTTTACCTTGGCCATTTTCTGTGTTCGGACACACCTGCGGGCTAATCCACGTGGCAAGTTGGCATTTTGTCCATTCCAGGTTTGGATCTGAGTGGCAGAACACCTGCCACGTGTCAAAAGAATAAGGGATATTGAGTGGGACTCCGCACGTAAGTCCACGTGGCATCCAACCCAACATTTAGACGGAAATCATACTTCCGCATAAATTTCGAGTATTCTGGCGATATAAGAGCACCCTCACGTGTTGACACGTGGCAACATCCCTACTTCCAACATTCAGGGAAAGGGATTTTCTGAGTACATAAGAGGTACTCATTTCCATCTCCTAAAAAATGAAGGAGTACTGCGAATGAGAGAGTGCCACGTGGTAGATTTATTACGGTTCACATTTCTTGAAAACCTTTCCACACGTATGGCCACGTGGCATTGGAATTCCACACGAGAAGAAAAATCCGTATAGATGGCCGTTTTCGAGGTCTAGGTTTTCCCTCACACGTGCGTCCACGTGGCACCCACTTCCAACACTTGGTCAAAAGAAAGAAGAAAAGAAAAAGCCTTGTTCTCACGTGCGGGTTAGAATTTTAGAGTTCAAACAGAGTAGTAATAATAATAATAATAATAATAATATTATTATTATTATTATTATTATTTCATCTTAAATTCCCTTGAAGTAACTCGTGGCACGTGAGAACTCTCAACCCACCCCCCACGGAAGTAGATGGTAATTTTCGACCCTCCACACACCAAAACACCTTGTTTCGCACGTGCGAACGATAAACACCTCGTCACATAACAAAAAACCGCTGGGACCACACACATGAGGACACGTGGCAGCCGCCTCTACACCCCAACACTTAGCGAAACAAAGACCTTGTCCTAAAGACTAACTACTAAAATGTGAACATATTGTTATTATTCAGAACCCATTCCCACGTGCGATAAGGGTTAACCCTAACTAAAATATGAACAGAATATTGTTATTATTCAAAGTACCCCAACCCTAAAGAACTTGGCTGTTTCTACTTCTGTACGGTTTAGGGTTCCCACGTGAGAACTCCCACGT
>JAYKYS010000170.1:30000-42500 GCA_036924285.1 Asterella californica | reverse complement strand
AATTCTTTTTTCACAAGGACTGTTTTCAGTTGGGGCACGTGCATGGTGAATTTCAGGGTCATTGGCTTATGGATTAAATTCTCGCTCACGAATAAGTGACCCAGATTCACTAAAACAGTCTCCACTGCCTACACGTGGGTACAGATCACTCCAGATCTCGAAGGTGGCTCGATGAAATTGGCTCAAATAAATTTTAGGTGTGAGGACTACTCTCGAGCTACCCGAGGGGAAAATTTCAGGTCAAATGGGGACGGTTTAATCAGCCGAATATAATTTCAACTGATAATTAGACAGAAAATCCTGGAAAAATATAAAACGATGGGTTAAGAATGATATTACATCACCAAGAAATCTATTAATTTTATACTTCGAACCATAATTATTTTCGGGGCGAGAGAACTTATAAATTTATTTATCTGCATTTATATTCTCCATGATTTTATCAATAATCTATATATGTGCTAAAATGTACAGTAAAGATCAGAACCATTCATTTAGTGGTAATAAATATGCTGCATGCATAATAACGAGATGATCTAATGAGTAGTTTTAATTTTAGTTTATCTTTCATAAACATATCTTATTCATTTAGTAAAAATATATATTTTGATAATTGTATTCATACATATTTTCTTACAGCGATGTCTACAAAGTAATGACGAATAAGTAAGATATTATATCACCAAAAGATCTGCTAATTGTATACCGTAATTATTCTCGAGGAAAGAGAACTTATAAGTTGAATTTCTTTATTTTAATTATCTATCATCTTATCAATGATATACCTAAGATCGGATAAAGGGTGGATAAACGAAATTGGTGGTGAATACGAGTTTGGGTATATTTTCTAACAGCGAGATCTTCAATGTAATTAGTGATGGATTTTCTTCTTGATAACCAGATTACATAAAGATCCATGCACATTATCTTCTAAGTTATACTTGAGGTCGCTTATGTTAGGAGGTGCTAAATAATATATTTTATTATTTTAGTGAATTCAAGATGATCTTACAGGTGGAAATCGCAAACGATCTGATATATGCATATTAGTTCACACATAACTCAAGTTTGATATTATAGAGTCTAACATCAAGAGAATACAAAGAGGAGGATGAGAACTAAATATACTATTGCTGCAAACAAGACCATCATATGATTGTCATCTAAGTGTCATATTTTGGTGATATAATATCAGAATAAGTAAGATATTATATCATCAAAAGTTTAACCAATTTTACATCGTTATTATTCTCAAGGAGAGAGAATTTATAAGTTGACTTGTCTTTATTTTAAGTCTCTAATATTAATAGAATATGTAGATGTTCTAACGGGTTGTTTTATCTCAAACTTGTCTTTTAGAAATATGTTATCTTCATTTAGTACTAAACCCATTTGGATAATTCTTTCCATATAGACAACACTGTTTTTCTAACAGCTATTTCTACAAAGTAATTAATAATGAATTTTCTTCTCGACGTAGAGATCCATGCACATTTTCTTCTAAGTTATATGATAGTAGGTGGAAAAAATAGATATTGTATTATTTTAGCACATAGTTATTTTGAAAGTACTGCGTATATAAGATAGTGAGATACCCGTTTAGTTTTAATGATCATCCGTACTTATACTGTCAATAAGACCGTTTCATTATTTGTAGTCGTAGTAGTGAAGCTAGACTTGATATTTCGACTTAATTAAAACCTTGAATCAAGCTAATATGTAATATGCTAGAATGAAACATGAAAGTTGTTATGTGGAATATATGTATATGATAATATCCCCGCATCTAGACATTTGGATTGGTTATATTATTTTAACGTTGAGATGCACGAACTTGTTTAGACTGATCATATGCAAAACATCAAAACGTTATTGGGCTTGTGTATTTTAGGGTTAGAACGAAATATTACCTTATAAACTCATGAATATACTTGTGAGTTTACCAGTTATTGCAAATAGGTCTTGAGTGATATTTGATGAGTAGAATTTCTTGTATTTGATGAAATAGTTGGGAGGATAATTCAAACTCAATTTAACTCATTGTTGGTAAATCTGCCACTAAAATGTTGATAAACAAGATAATGTGTTTTATGTATTCTACTATGCAGATCAGAAAAGTACTTAGTACTTAGAGATGTACATGGTTGTTAATGTTCTCGAAGAGAAGAGATGCAAGTCATGAGTTAAGATAGTACTTTGGTAGTAAATTGGTACTAAGTCTGAATAAAACTTCTAATACAAAGATGAAGATGAGAACTATAACATAGTTGCAAACAAGACCATCATATTATTGTCGTCTAAGTTTCATCTCAGTTTCTTGAATAGATAGAATAAAGGATATTTCAACCTAAGATATACAAACCTCTCGTAATATATATAATCTACTACTACACATAGTATTTAGTATTTAGTTGTCAATGTAGACTCAATAATTCAGCCTAAATCTACCTTCTATTTGTTCTAGTCAAACACGAAAAAGAAAGATATAATGTTGCATAGAAAGTTCATGACGAGTATATCCTTTGATGTATCGAAAAACAATACAACAAGAGTATATTGGAGTAAAGTTTCTAAAATATATATCATTGATAGTAAATGCTACACAAAAAATACACAGTATTAATTACTACATGCAAAGCATGACAAGTATTACGTATCATTTTCATAATGGAGAGTATATCTTTGGATGAATCGTGAAACAATACATCCAAGAGTATATTGGAGTAAAGTTTCTAAAATATATATCATTGATAGTAAATGCTACATAAAAAAATACAGTATCAAATTACTACATGCAGAGCATGACAAGTTTTAAGTATCAGTGCCATAATGGAATGGATATCTTCGAGTAGAGTTTCTAATTTAAAAAACATCTGGGTATTAAACCGTACATGAAACACTGAACCATGGAAAACAGAATACAACTTATATTCAGGTTGATTTTATTATTCAAATCTTTACTCTGTATATATCTTGAACTGGTGTATATATGATAACATCCAAAAAGAACATTACCAGTTATTACAAAAGGGTCCTAAGTGATATTCATGACGAGTATATTCTTTGATGTATCGTAAAACAATACATCCAAGAGTATATTGGAATAAAGTTTCTAAAATATATATCATTGATAGTAAATGCTACATCAAAAACTTACAGTATTAGTTACTACATGCAGAGCATGACAAGTTTTAAGTATTAGTGTCATAATGGAATGGATATTTTCGAGTAGAGTTTCTAATTTAAAATACATCTGGGTATTAAATGTACATGAAACAGTGAACCATGGAAAACAGAATACAACTTTTATTCAGATTGATTTTATTATTCAAATCTTTATATGTTACCCTATGTATATCTTGAACTGGTGTATATATGATAATATCCAAAAAGAATATTATCAATTATTAGGAAAGGTTCTTAATCAAGAACCAATGTATATCAGATCTATAGTACTTTGGTACTAAGGCTGAATTAAACTCTAAGAACAAATTAAGATGGTCTTATTGATGAGAAAAGTCATAAACTATCTTACATATAATATTAATTCACAAACAACTAAAGTTTGATACTATAGAGAGTCAGTCTTAAATCAAGAGAATTCAAAAATGAAGTTGAGAATTAAATATACTGTAGTTGCAAACAGTACCATCGCATTACTATCCTCTAAGTGATATTGGTGCGATTTTCTTGAGTCGATAGAATAAGTACTGCTTGTCATTAAAACCTAAGATATACCTAACTCTCGTGATGTAAATAATCTACTACTATACTTAATATGTAGTTGTCAAGTTGGACTTGATAATTCAACCTAAATACCTTTCATTTGTTTTAGTCAAGTATGAGAAGAAAGATATAACCTTATATACATATATAAAAGTCATGACAAGTATATCTTCTTATCAATGTATTTTAAAAGAATACATTCAAGGGTAAAGTTTCTCAAACATCTATCATTGATAGTAAATCTACATAGAAAGACATATAGTATGAACTACTACATGCAGAGAATGAAAAGTAAGAAGTATATGTGTAATAATGGGATCTATATCTTGGAGTAAAGTTTCAAAAACATCTCGGTATTAAATGGAACAATAAACATGGAAAACAGAATACAACTTATGTTCAAGTTGATTTCCTTATTGAAATCCTTATATGTTACCAGATGTATAAATATATAGCTTTAATTGGTGTATAGATGGACCATATCCAAAATATTAAACAGACATTACATGTGTCTTTAAGATCTAGCCTGAAGGTATATGAAGTATATATGATGGGACTACATGTGATATTCAGTTAAGTGAATATAAAATATATTTAGAATAATTGTCAAGTTATTTAAATTTAGAAATTGAACATGTGTAGATTGACCATATGCACATATCAGAACGCTATTGGGATTATGTATTTAAGTTTTAGGGTCAGAAAAGCTTAATAAGTAAATTTTCCCGGAGAGAGGTTATCAGTTGAGGGTTATATTCGTGAAGTGAAGAGATGAATGTCATGAATTAAGGTAGAACTTTCGGTAAACAGTCTAAGTAATAGTTAAAACCTATAAGATGTAAATTAATATAATGGTATTATTTGATGAAACCTAAGACACGATTTAGTATATAAATGGAATTTTAGTTTGATAATCTAGAGTCTTACGAACAAGAAATACAAAAGATAAAGGTGAGGCCTAACTATTTATTGTTGTAAACTTCTCATTAGTGAAATATCATCTTATTGTTATCCAAGAGATTTATGGTGAGATTTATGAATCAAGTCCAGCTTAACTACTATACATACGTGCCACGTAATTAAAAATGACACTACATGTGTATTTAAGTTATATAAGGTTAGAAATGAACAGATATTATGAGTAGCTTAAGGTTTAAAGACATAAATTCGTGTAAGAATATCATAAGTCACTTTGAGAAGTATCTTCTTGTATCTGTTAGGAGAAGTATGGTTAATCAATTAAAACCAAATGTATAAACTATGAATATAAACACATATAGTAATTATATTCAGATTAAGACATATTTAGATTCACCTACACATATAGTATGTAGTAGTCAAGCTGGACTTTATAACTCAACATGATTAATATTCAATCTGTTCTGAACACTGAAAAAACTCACGTATGGAGGATAAATGATTGATAGAATAAATCATGTTGAGCATTGAAACGGAGCGTGTTCTAATTATTTGAATCATGTAATACTTAATCAACTAATTCTACTTATATTTGTTAAATATTTTGAAACCAAGTTCTACATGATAAACCAAAAAGAGAAAGATGTAGGGTTACAATATGGTACCACAAGTTTCAAAAACATCTGATATTAAATTGATACTACATGTGTATGAATAGGGTTCTAGGGTTAGGAATGAACACTATGAATATCTACGGTTTATACTTCAGAGGAATGTTTCCAGTGTAAAAGGGTCAGAAACCATCTAAATGACATTTCTAATGACATCTGAGTGAGACCAGTCTTGATCTTTAAGTTGTTGTATTTGATAGGATAAGCGACTCATTAAAAGTGAATATATATCAAACTCTTTTGAATATAGTAGTTAAGCTGGACTTGATTTTCAAACCTATATCAAGATCTTGCTTGTTTTTAACAATGAATAAACTACTATACGAGAAAAGAGAAAATTGTAATGATACGTATAAAGATGAACTTCAGTACATATGGTTAAAGTCAATAGGAAAAGCCAAGAGAGTAGAGAAAATATTAGTGGAAGAGATATAGAGATCATATTTTATTTAAACTTTGAATCAACATTTATATGAGTTAATGGAAAGGGAAGATGTAATGACGAGTACGAAGTATCAGTACTTTAACATAATACAATACATCCAATAATAAATTGGATTAAAGTTTAAAAAGCATGATGTTAAATGCTATTGTAAGATAAATAAATCAAGAATGAAGAAAATTATCAGTTGAGGGTTGTTGACGTTAAGAGAAGAGAAAATCATGAATCATGATACTACTTGGATATAATAAGATTAAATTGATATAATGGGTATTATTTGACGAAACATCAGAATATATAAAGAAATTAAAGTTTGATACTATAGAGTTTTAACAACACGAGAACACAAAAGTTGAAGTTCAAACTTAACTTTATTATCGTCTAGGACTTCCCATGAGTAATTGAACCGTAATATTATTGTCATCTAAGTCAAGTTGATGTGAATTTCTTGTGATTTTTTTTCTATTGAGAGAACAAGTAAAGTTACTCACTAGAATCTAACTTATACCAAATTCTTTTGTATATATTAGACTAGTGAAGTTATTAAAATATTCAAGACATAGATTAAAGACAACAACAAAAAACCAAGGGAGTACAGAAAATATTAGTGGTTGTTCGCTTGAGTAAAGTTTAAAAAACATAGGTGTTCAATGCTACTGCAAGATAAATGAATCAAGAATGGAGAACATTATCAGTTGAGGGTTAAGGGTTGTTGACGTTAACAGCTGAGATGTTAGTCATGAATCCTCGTACTGCTCAACATAATAAGATGAAATGAATATAATGCTATTATTTGACGAAAGTCAGATCAGATGCATAAACCATTTGATATATAAAGAAAATTAAAGTGTTACACGTAAATAAAAATGACACTATATGTGCATTTTAGTTATATAGGGTTAGAAATGAACAGATATTATGAGTAGCTTAAGGTTTAAAGACATAAATTCGTGTAAGAATATCATAAGTCACTTTGAGAAGTATCTTCTTGTATCTGTTAGGAGAAGTATGGTTAATCAATTAAAACCAAATGTATATCAAACTATATGTATAAACTATGAATATAAACACATATAGTAATTATATTCAGATTAATACATATTTAGATTCACCTACACATATAGTATGTAGTAGTCAAGCTGGACTTTATAACTCAACATGATTAATATTCAATCTGTTCTGGACACTGAAAAAACTCACGTATGGAGGATAAATGATTGATAGAATAAATCAGGTTGAGCATTGAAACGGAGCGTGTTCGAATTATTTGAATCATGTAATACTTTATCAAGTTGGACTCCTTTAAACTCTTCATAAAGTTATACATATGATCAAATGGAAAAGAAAGATGCAATGTGACATATGAGAAGTCAGTACCTCGAGTATTATAAGAAGGGAATACATGGAAGGATATACTCAAGTATAGTCTACAAAACAATTCATATTAAATGGTACATAGGAAAACCGAACATGGAGACAGTATACAAATAGATTGATTTTATATTGGAACTAAATTCAAATATAAAGCACGTTCAACTTGGTTATCTTGACCATATGCAAGATATCAGAACGATAGCACATGTCCATTTAAGTTTGAGGGTTAGACATGAACATGAAATATCATATGCAAATAGCGTAGGGTTTAAACTCATGTAATTCTGAGGAATCTTTAAGATACATGTTAATCTTTAATACTTGAAAAGACAGAGAAGGATGTCAATAATCCATAGTGAAAAATTGAGTGATTTAATTGAAAAGCATAGATGAGTTCCATGAATTAAAATAGTACTTTGGCAAAAGTATGAGTAAATGTTGTAAGATCTTGTTAATAGAGGCTCATTGTATGAAGAAATCCTAATAAATGCATAAATGATATAAAGTTCAAGTTTTAATTCACAGAAAAATTTAGTTTAATGTTGCAGAAATTAAATGTTGGCAGAAACTGATATTGGTTTCTGAATTATTTTAATTGTTAATTGACATAGTTAGTTGATTAGTAAATATGTCCAACTGTCTCTAGTAACTTAGATATGAAAAACCCAGAGTGTATAAACAAGAGTGAAAGACCTTGTTTGAAGTATATAATCCTAAATAGGCAAGTATAGTACTTCGGTAAACATGAAAGATCTGATTGATAAGTTGTGATTCGATGGAAAATCACAAAACTCAGATAAGCGATCTAAAATAATGATTTTAATTCATAGAGATGTTACAGTTGAAACTTTACAGTATTAGATTAATTTATGTCTGAAACTGACTTTGGCTTCTGAATTATTTTAGTGATAGTAGATATAGTTACTTGACAGTGTGAATCTGCTCAACTCTCACTTGTAATTCATATTTGAAAAACCGAGGGTGTATAAGAATGTGACATTTGGCTATATATGAAGTCTTGATCCTAAAAGTTTAGGATACTAATACAAACGTCAGAGTAATATGTGTAAGATGGAGTTTACAGAGTATTGTTAGAGAAAATCATAATATATATACCGATGACATGGAATATAAATTTTTATTCAGAAGACACTTTATTTTAGAGGTTCAGAGTCTTAGATTAATTTTCATAAGAAAGTGATATTGGCTTCTGAATTATTTTAGCGATAATAGATATAGTTAGTTCATCATGTGAATGTGTTCAACTCAGAATCAACTGTAATCACTTTTTAGAGGTTCAGAGTCTTAGATCAGTTTTCATCTGAAACTGACTTTGGCTTCTAAATTATTTTAATTGCAGTTGAATAAACAATGGATAGTACAGTATGTTGTTAAGCTGTCACTTGGATTCTATATTTGATCAACTGAGGAACCCTAAACAAAAGAGGGAGAGCTGTGCGCACAGTCCTGATCAAAACTAATCGCTATAGAGGATGATCGAGTAATCCAAAACTATATGATCACGATAATCATTTATTAAGTACATATGATTCATGACATAGTGAGTGTGAAGTGTCCATATGATGGGATATTACAAATGAGTATCCATGAAAATAGTTTCTATAAAATAAATGAGCTCCAAACTGTATATATGTGATATTGATTGAAATAAACTGAAGGTGAGAAATTCAGATATGGATCCTTGAAGGGTCTAACAACTACGTGTGCTAACCACATGCAAAGTATAGAAATGATACAACCGGCAGATTTACATATACGCGGAAAGAAGCAAAGAAGGACCAAGTTTGTTCTTAAGAAAAGTTAAACCCTCCACCATCAATTTTTTGCTCACACTTTTTATGAAGGGGTGTTAAGTGACATTTGAAACGTAATAGGCAAACATGATAAACTCTTTGACAATTGCGGATACATGTATTTTAAGTACACAAGTAGTAAATAGGTGTAAATAGAACAAAGAAAAGTTTAAATACAACAACTTACATGGAGTAATGGAAAAAGTGTCCAATATTTGGGTTTATTACGTATATCTAATGGGTTGCTATGAAAGACTAATGGGTTAAAGAGATCGAAGTTACATAGAGTAATGAAAGAAGTACTACGGTATTTGGATGTATTATGAATAAGTAATGGGTTACTTAGATCGAAATGATATAGGGTAATGGAAGAAGTATTACGGTATTTGGATGTATTATGAATAAGTAATGGGTGACATAGATCAACGTCACATAGAGTAACGAAAGAAGTACTACGGTATTTGGATTTATTATGATAAACTAATGGGTTCCATATTCAAGGTTATTCAAGGTTACTGGACCAGCCAGTCCAATATTTGGGTTTATTATGTATATCTAATGGGTTGCTATGAAAGACTAATGGGTTAAAAGTGACATAGAGTAATGAAAGAAGTACTACGGTATTTGGATGTATTATGAATATGTAATGGGTTCTTAGATCGAAGTGATATAGAGTAATGGAAGAAGTACTACGGTATTTGGATGTATTATGAATAAGTAATGGGTTCTTAGATCGAAGTGATATAGAGTAATGGAAGAAGTACTACGGTATTTGGATGTATTATGAATAAGTAAGGGGTGACATAGATCAACGTCACATAGAGTAATGAAATATGTACTACGGTATTTGGATTTATTATGATAAACTAATGGGTTCCGTATTCAAGGTTATTTTATGCTGGAAGAAAGAAAAATAGACATACATACGAGCAATTAATTTATTCAGTACCAAAGAATCAATTCACGTCCAAAAATGAAAAGAACATTAGTCCACGAGTAATTAATTAGTTTAGTGCCTGGCAGCGTAATATATTTGTTCGATTGCCAAAGAATTAATTCGTAAAAAAAAGGAAAAAAGAATTGGATGCAGCACCGGGACTTCCCGGGAGGTCACCCATCCCAGTACTATTCCGGCCCAAGGGCATTTAACTGCAGAGTTCTGATGGGATCTGGTGGCGTGGCCCTGGTATGACCGCATCACGCTGCAAATGGTGGTATCCAAGTTTATAATAGCCAGTTGTTGAGGCATGAACATGGTTTAGGTAAAAGTTCGAGGGAGGAATAATGTTTATCGATGATGGAGAATTTCATAGAAAAAATCAACTCCGCGAGACAATAAACCACCGGGGAAAAGTAAACCATCGCTACATTATCGCTACATTATCGTAAACCATCGCTACATTATCAAATACACGGGAATAGTTACATCGAGTCTAAAATTTAGCTTAAAGGCCCTGAATAAAATCATACTTTGCGTTGAAGTAGTCGGAATAAGATATCGGGAGCCGTCGCAACATTAATGAATCGGGAGGAGGAGGAAAACCATCGGCACCGGAATAGTTACCATCGGGTAAAAAATGTAGGCTTAAAGGCCTCTGAATTAAATCATACTTTGCGTTGAAGTCATCGGAATGGAATATCGGGAGAGCCTCCGCAACATTAATGAATCGGGAGGAGGAGGAAAACCATCGGCACCGGAATAGTTACGTCGAGTAAAAAAATTCGGCCTAAAGGCACTGAATTAATCGTTATTTACGTTGAAGTCAACGGAATTGAATTTCGGGATCATGTCACAAAATTAAAGCAACCCCAAACATCGGGAGGAGAAGGAAACCACCGGGTCCACGGAAATAGTTACGGCCGAGTAAGAAATTAATGCTTGAAGCCCCTGAATTAAATCGTACTTTTGCGTTGAAGCGTATGGAATTTAATTTCATGAGCCCGTCGCGACACTAAACCATCGCTAATATTCGGGAGGAGGGGGAATTTCAAAAGGGACTTGACTTGATCCCTCTGAGTAATTTGTTTCGGGAGTAAAAACGGGCCTAAATTATGAATCAAGTTCAGTGGAAAGGGAAATATTTTGAATTAAAAGGGATGGGATTAAACCGGAGAAGTTCGTTAAAGGGAAATATTTAAAGTTAAAGGTATAGTAATAAAGTGAAGCAAACGGTTTGATTGATTGTTCCGAAAATAGCGTAGAAAGAAATAATAAATAAGCAATAGCAATAATTTATTCACCCTAAGTTGTAGGCAATTAATTAATAGGGTTAGTTAAATTAGGGTCCCTCTGAAAAGCAAGGGGAAAAATCAACTTAATTAATATCGGGAGGAGGAAGAAACCATCATGGAAAATTAAACCATCGGCCTCCAGGAAAAATAGTTATAATTAAATCGTACTTTGCGTTGAAATCAAAGGAATTTAATATCGGGAGCCGTCGCAGCATGAAAGCATCGCTCTATCGGGAGCCGTAGGACACAATCGGGAAAGAATATTCCATCGGGCTCCACGAAAATAGTTACATGGGGTCTTTAAATTAAGGCTTAAAGGCCCCTGGGCCAAATCATTATTTGCGTTTTCGTCAAAGGAATGGGATATCAAGAGCCGCAGCAACATTAACAAATCATAAATATCGAGAGGAGGAGGATGAACAATTGCTCGAACCCCTCGAAGCTAATTGTTTCGCGAGTAAGTGCGAGCCTAGTTCGTATAAGGAAATATTAAAAGGAGATGTTTTAACAAAGATAAAGTTATAGCAACCTAAAAAGTGAAGAAGACGGTTCAATTTATTTTTCTGAGAAAGCGTAGAAGGAAATACTGAAAAGGTATTAGCAACAAATAGTTGAAATTATTCCTCTGGAATTTGAGAAATTCGTAGAAGGTAAATAGTACAAAGTTATAGCAATAACAAAGTCGATGCAATAATAAAAGCAAAGCAGTAGATTGAATAAAGCATTAAGTTCGTAATAAGGAAATATTTAAAAGTAGAAGCAATAGTAATAATTTGTTCCTCTAATGTACCGGAAATATTTAAGAAGGAAACAAGAAGAAGGGAATATGTAAAAAAAGCATGGGAAAAATCAAATATAACACATAATACATGATACAAGGAACAAATAAATTAAGAGAGCAGAAGGAAACAAAGGAGAAACACGGGATTGAAAAGATACAAGCTGAAAGGGGGTGTGTTGTATTTATTTCCCACTAGAAATCGCAAGTATTTTACTTAGCCTTACCCTGGAATGATTAACGAGGCGGTTCGTACCCAAAATGGAGGAGTAAGGGTACTCTTTTATCCTTTTGTAATGCCTAAATGGCTTCAGAATCGCTTTCCGAGAACTTGGGCCAAAGATAGTCATGACTAACGGTAGTTGGCCCGTAGCTAAAGGTCAAATGGGGTATCTCTCGCATCGGGAGCCTTTGTCGGACACCGGGCCAGTACAGTTAAGCACTGTCTTTATCGGGACCATAACTTCGTTACCCTTCCGGAAACTTGGGCTAAAGATAGTCATGACTAAGGCTAGTTGGCCCGTAGTTAAAAGTAATCCGGGTCC
>JAYKYS010000170.1:5000-20000 GCA_036924285.1 Asterella californica | reverse complement strand
GTCCTCGCAGGCGATCAGAGCAATGTTACACACTTAACCCGGCGGGCTGCCCGGCACACGAAACCACGCGGAAGTCTTTGACAACCCCCGAACGGATCCGCTCCAGGTTTACAGACACCATCCGGAGAAACACTTTTCCGTTACTTGTTTTCGACGGCCACAGAACAGGGAATCGACCTCTCGCACGACAACTAAGACACTCGAAGACGAGCCAACCGGGAGAATTAGTATCGTGGATCCTGAAAAAGGTTCTGACGGGTCCCCTCATCTGCACCACCACCGTTAAGTGGGGACCATGCTAATCTTCTCAAGAACCCATCAGGACCAACGATACACACTCTCCCAGATCACTCCTCCTCCCGGGAAGACGGCGGCGGCAAAGCGGCGAACCGCTCAGCCGCCGCAGACTTCCCAAGACGGAACCACCCGAGAACAGCAGCCGAAAGGCTGGCCGGTCTCGAACAGCCCCGCGCATCAAAGTGGGGGATCAATACGACTCCAACTGCACATGACTCGTGTTACTAGCGTTCACGTACTCGGGGCCCCTAAATCGCTTTCCGATCCAATGATTCACTTCGCTCTACGATCAACAGCGTCAAGAACAAGACAATCACATAGTGAGGGCCCTGAACCCGACGCGGCATCTCGTCGAACTTTACAGGGACGAAAACACCACGACCGAGTCACAAGCTTCATCCACCGCACAACCCGGAACCTACGACACTCATCAAATCACAAGACATTCGGAGGTTTCGGGTGGTACGGCAAAGTTCACGAGTTATCGGCAACGGAGCTCCGTCCCGCTTCCAACCCGTCTAAATGCCCGTCGGCGTTACAACCTTCCTGTATCGATACAAGCCCCGCGAGGAGACGAGAAGGCGGGTCGCCCGCAATCTCACACTCCCTTTGAGAACCATCGACACGGTGCGGCGCCCTTCCCCTTGGGTCGCCAGGAGACCGACCACGACATGAATCGAGCCTGATGTGCAAAGGGTGGTTCCGGCGAGGTTAACCCCACCGTGAAGAACTCACATTTCAACCGAAGAGAAATATCGGGATGCGTCACGACGCATGGCACAAGCTCCACATCGCACTGTCGGTACCCTTTGGGGAGTCGCCACCGCAACTTGCGTCGCTGGCACTACCACTCAACTTCCGCCTGCACCATAGAATGGACAGTCCACCGAACAGCGGTGACCCCGTGAGTCCCTTACCGTGGTATTCTGCCAGATGTGTGACTTCGGTCTCGTGGTACCCCGAGGAGGAGCACCCCCTCATATATACTTCTGGGGAACGGCGGCCCCGCCCTCCTCTTTGGTCCGCGAAAATTATACCACAACCCGATTTTTCTACAAAAACGGCTAAGTAAATGAACCACAGAGGAACATTCCGAAGAAAACCCAGACGCGTCAGACCCTGGGAACACGCATACTCGGAAAAGGAGACCGTGACAGACTCCCAGAACACGCATACTCGGGAAAAGGAGACCGCGAAAGACTCCCAGAACATTGCGCGAATCATTGCATACTCGGGAAACGAGACCACGGCAGACTCCCGAGGCATGGGAGTTGACCGCATGGTCAACCCCAAGGCCATCGAGGACTCACCCCTTGCAACTCATGGAACCGTGCGGGTCTGACAGTCCTTCTTGTCAGGCTCCCCCGGATCTCACGTAGAGACACGAGCCTAGACAGGGTACAGCCTTCAATGCATCTCCCGCGGGTTACGGGGCACGCGACAGCCGCACCCGCCGGGGGTGGCTCGCCGAAGGAACCCCCTTCCCTTATATATACTTCTGGGGAACGGCGGCCCCGCCCTCCTCTTTGGTCCGCGAAAATTATACCACAACCCGATTCATTCTAGCGGCTAAGTCCTCAAGGGTGCGGCACCAAAAATGCGATAACTCGGCCATTTAGATTCAGAATGCATTAATTCTTTTTTCACAAGGACTGTTTTCAGTTGGGGCACGTGCATGGTGAATTTCAGGGTCATTGGCTTATGGATTAAATTCTCGCTCACGAATAAGTGACCCAGATTCACTAAAACAGTCTCCACTGCCTACACGTGGGTACAGATCACTCCAGATCTCGAAGGTGGCTCGATGAAATTGGCTCAAATAAATTTTAGGTGTGAGGACTACTCTCGAGCTACCCGAGGGGAAAATTTCAGGTCAAATGGGGACGGTTTAATCAGCCGAATATAATTTCAACTGATAATTAGACAGAAAATCCTGGAAAAATATAAAACGATGGGTTAAGAATGATATTACATCACCAAGAAATCTATTAATTTTATACTTCGAACCATAATTATTTTCGGGGCGAGAGAACTTATAAATTTATTTATCTGCATTTATATTCTCCATGATTTTATCAATAATCTATATATGTGCTAAAATGTACAGTAAAGATCAGAACCATTCATTTAGTGGTAATAAATATGCTGCATGCATAATAACGAGATGATCTAATGAGTAGTTTTAATTTTAGTTTATCTTTCATAAACATATCTTATTCATTTAGTAAAAATATATATTTTGATAATTGTATTCATACATATTTTCTTACAGCGATGTCTACAAAGTAATGACGAATAAGTAAGATATTATATCACCAAAAGATCTGCTAATTGTATACCGTAATTATTCTCGAGGAAAGAGAACTTATAAGTTGAATTTCTTTATTTTAATTATCTATCATCTTATCAATGATATACCTAAGATCGGATAAAGGGTGGATAAACGAAATTGGTGGTGAATACGAGTTTGGGTATATTTTCTAACAGCGAGATCTTCAATGTAATTAGTGATGGATTTTCTTCTTGATAACCAGATTACATAAAGATCCATGCACATTATCTTCTAAGTTATACTTGAGGTCGCTTATGTTAGGAGGTGCTAAATAATATATTTTATTATTTTAGTGAATTCAAGATGATCTTACAGGTGGAAATCGCAAACGATCTGATATATGCATATTAGTTCACACATAACTCAAGTTTGATATTATAGAGTCTAACATCAAGAGAATACAAAGAGGAGGATGAGAACTAAATATACTATTGCTGCAAACAAGACCATCATATGATTGTCATCTAAGTGTCATATTTTGGTGATATAATATCAGAATAAGTAAGATATTATATCATCAAAAGTTTAACCAATTTTACATCGTTATTATTCTCAAGGAGAGAGAATTTATAAGTTGACTTGTCTTTATTTTAAGTCTCTAATATTAATAGAATATGTAGATGTTCTAACGGGTTGTTTTATCTCAAACTTGTCTTTTAGAAATATGTTATCTTCATTTAGTACTAAACCCATTTGGATAATTCTTTCCATATAGACAACACTGTTTTTCTAACAGCTATTTCTACAAAGTAATTAATAATGAATTTTCTTCTCGACGTAGAGATCCATGCACATTTTCTTCTAAGTTATATGATAGTAGGTGGAAAAAATAGATATTGTATTATTTTAGCACATAGTTATTTTGAAAGTACTGCGTATATAAGATAGTGAGATACCCGTTTAGTTTTAATGATCATCCGTACTTATACTGTCAATAAGACCGTTTCATTATTTGTAGTCGTAGTAGTGAAGCTAGACTTGATATTTCGACTTAATTAAAACCTTGAATCAAGCTAATATGTAATATGCTAGAATGAAACATGAAAGTTGTTATGTGGAATATATGTATATGATAATATCCCCGCATCTAGACATTTGGATTGGTTATATTATTTTAACGTTGAGATGCACGAACTTGTTTAGACTGATCATATGCAAAACATCAAAACGTTATTGGGCTTGTGTATTTTAGGGTTAGAACGAAATATTACCTTATAAACTCATGAATATACTTGTGAGTTTACCAGTTATTGCAAATAGGTCTTGAGTGATATTTGATGAGTAGAATTTCTTGTATTTGATGAAATAGTTGGGAGGATAATTCAAACTCAATTTAACTCATTGTTGGTAAATCTGCCACTAAAATGTTGATAAACAAGATAATGTGTTTTATGTATTCTACTATGCAGATCAGAAAAGTACTTAGTACTTAGAGATGTACATGGTTGTTAATGTTCTCAGAAGAGAAGAGATGCAAGTCATGAGTTAAGATAGTACTTTGGTAGTAAATTGGTACTAAGTCTGAATAAAACTTCTAATACAAAGATGAAGATGAGAACTATAACATAGTTGCAAACAAGACCATCATATTATTGTCGTCTAAGTTTCATCTCAGTTTCTTGAATAGATAGAATAAAGGATATTTCAACCTAAGATATACAAACCTCTCGTAATATATATAATCTACTACTACACATAGTATTTAGTATTTAGTTGTCAATGTAGACTCAATAATTCAGCCTAAATCTACCTTCTATTTGTTCTAGTCAAACACGAAAAAGAAAGATATAATGTTGCATAGAAAGTTCATGACGAGTATATCCTTTGATGTATCGAAAAACAATACAACAAGAGTATATTGGAGTAAAGTTTCTAAAATATATATCATTGATAGTAAATGCTACACAAAAAATACACAGTATTAATTACTACATGCAAAGCATGACAAGTATTACGTATCATTTTCATAATGGAGAGTATATCTTTGGATGAATCGTGAAACAATACATCCAAGAGTATATTGGAGTAAAGTTTCTAAAATATATATCATTGATAGTAAATGCTACATAAAAAAATACAGTATCAAATTACTACATGCAGAGCATGACAAGTTTTAAGTATCAGTGCCATAATGGAATGGATATCTTCGAGTAGAGTTTCTAATTTAAAAAACATCTGGGTATTAAACCGTACATGAAACACTGAACCATGGAAAACAGAATACAACTTATATTCAGGTTGATTTTATTATTCAAATCTTTACTCTGTATATATCTTGAACTGGTGTATATATGATAACATCCAAAAAGAACATTACCAGTTATTACAAAAGGGTCCTAAGTGATATTCATGACGAGTATATTCTTTGATGTATCGTAAAACAATACATCCAAGAGTATATTGGAATAAAGTTTCTAAAATATATATCATTGATAGTAAATGCTACATCAAAAACTTACAGTATTAGTTACTACATGCAGAGCATGACAAGTTTTAAGTATTAGTGTCATAATGGAATGGATATTTTCGAGTAGAGTTTCTAATTTAAAATACATCTGGGTATTAAATGTACATGAAACAGTGAACCATGGAAAACAGACTTTTATTCAGATTGATTTTATTATTCAAATCTTTATATGTTATGTTACCCTATGTATATCTTGAACTGGTGTATATATGATAATATCCAAAAAGAATATTATCAATTATTAGGAAAGGTTCTTAATCAAGAACCAATGTATATCAGATTATAGTACTTTGGTACTAAGGCTGAATTAAACTCTAAGAACAAATTAAGATGGTCTTATTGATGAGAAAAGTCATAAACTATCTTACATATAATATTAATTCACAAACAACTAAAGTTTGATACTATAGAGAGTCAGTCTTAAATCAAGAGAATTCAAAAATGAAGTTGAGAATTAAATATACTGTAGTTGCAAACAGTACCATCGCATTACTATCCTCTAAGTGATATTGGTGCGATTTTCTTGAGTCGATAGAATAAGTACTGCTTGTCATTAAAACCTAAGATATACCTAACTCTCGTGATGTAAATAATCTACTACTATACTTAATATGTAGTTGTCAAGTTGGACTTGATAATTCAACCTAAATACCTTTCATTTGTTTTAGTCAAGTATGAGAAAGAAAGATATAACCTTATATACATATATAAAAGTCATGACAAGTATATCTTCTTATCAATGTATTTTAAAAGAATACATTCAAGGGTAAAGTTTCTCAAACATCTATCATTGATAGTAAATCTACATAGAAAGACATATAGTATGAACTACTACATGCAGAGAATGAAAAGTAAGAAGTATATGTGTAATAATGGGATCTATATCTTGGAGTAAAGTTTCAAAAACATCTCGGTATTAAATGGAACAATAAAACATGGAAAACAGAATACAACTTATGTTCAAGTTGATTTCCTTATTGAAATCCTTATATGTTACCAGATGTATAAATATATAGCTTTAATTGGTGTATAGATGACCATATCCAAAATATTAAACCGACATTACATGTGTCTTTAAGATCTAGCCTGAAGGTATATGAAGTATATATGATGGACTACATGTGATATTCAGTTAAGTGAATATAAAATATATTTAGAATAATTGTCAAGTTATTTAAATTTAGAAATTGAACCATGTGTAGATTGACCATATGCACATATCAGAACGCTATTGGGATTATGTATTTAAGTTTTAGGGTCAGAAAAGCTTAATAAGTAAATTTTCCCGGAGAGAGGTTATCAGTTGAGGGTTATATTCGTGAAGTGAAGAGATGAATGTCATGAATTAAGGTAGAACTTCGGTAAACAGTCTAAGTAATAGTTAAAACCTATAAGATGTAAATTAATATAATGGTATTATTTGATGAAACCTAAGACACGATTTAGTATATAAATGGAATTTTAGTTTGATAATCTAGAGTCTTACGAACAAGAAAATACAAAAGATAAAGGTGAGGCCTAACTATTTATTGTTGTAAACTTCTCATTAGTGAAATATCATCTTATTGTTATCCAAGAGATTTATGGTGAGATTTATGAATCAAGTCCAGCTTAACTACTATACATACGTGCCACGTAAATAAAAATGACACTACATGTGTATTTAAGTTATATAAGGTTAGAAATGAACAGATATTATGAGTAGCTTAAGGTTTAAAGACATAAATTCGTGTAAGAATATCATAAGTCACTTTGAGAAGTATCTTCTTGTATCTGTTAGGAGAAGTATGGTTAATCAATTAAAACCAAATGTATAAACTATGAATATAAAACACATATAGTAATTATATTCAGATTAAGACATATTTAGATTCACCTACACATATAGTATGTAGTAGTCAAGCTGGACTTTATAACTCAACATGATTAATATTCAATCTGTTCTGAACACTGAAAAAACTCACGTATGGAGGATAAATGATTGATAGAATAAATCATGTTGAGCATTGAAACGGAGCGTGTTCTAATTATTTGAATCATGTAATACTTAATCAACTAATTCTACTTATATTTGTTAAATATTTTGAAACCAAGTTCTACATGATAAACCAAAAAGAGAAAGATGTAGGGTTACAATATGGTACCACAAGTTTCAAAAACATCTGATATTAAATTGATACTACATGTGTATGAATAGGGTTCTAGGGTTAGGAATGAACACTATGAATATCTACGGTTTATACTTCAGAGGAATGTTTCCAGTGTAAAAGGGTCAGAAACCATCTAAATGACATTTCTAATGACATCTGAGTGAGACCAGTCTTGATCTTTAAGTTGTTGTATTTGATAGGATAAGCGACTCATTAAAAGTGAATATATATCAAACTCTTTTGAATATAGTAGTTAAGCTGGACTTGATTTTCAAACCTATATCAAGATCTTGCTTGTTTTTAACAATGAATAAACTACTATACGAGAAAAGAGAAAATTGTAATGATACGTATAAAGATGAACTTCAGTACATATGGTTAAAGTCAATAGGAAAAGCCAAGAGAGTAGAGAAAATATTAGTGGAAGAGATATAGAGATCATATTTTATTTAAACTTTGAATCAACATTTATATGAGTTAATGGAAAGGGAAGATGTAATGACGAGTACGAAGTATCAGTACTTTAACATAATACAATACATCCAATAATAAATTGGATTAAAGTTTAAAAAGCATGATGTTAAATGCTATTGTAAGATAAATAAATCAAGAATGAAGAAAATTATCAGTTGAGGGTTGTTGACGTTAAGAGAAGAGAAAATCATGAATCATGATACTACTTGGATATAATAAGATTAAATTGATATAATGGGTATTATTTGACGAAACATCAGAATATATAAAGAAATTAAAGTTTGATACTATAGAGTTTTAACAACACGAGAACACAAAAGTTGAAGTTCAAACTTAACTTTATTATCGTCTAGGGACTTCCCATGAGTAATTGAACCGTAATATTATTGTCATCTAAGTCAAGTTGATGTGAATTTCTTGTGATTTTTTTTCTATTGAGAGAACAAGTAAAGTTACTCACTAGAATCTAACTTATACCAAATTCTTTTGTATATATTAGACTAGTGAAGTTATTAAAATATTCAAGACATAGATTAAAGACAACAACAAAAAACCAAGGGAGTACAGAAAATATTAGTGGTTGTTCGCTTGAGTAAAGTTTAAAAAACATAGGTGTTCAATGCTACTGCAAGATAAATGAATCAAGAATGGAGAACATTATCAGTTGAGGGTTAAGGGTTGTTGACGTTAACAGCTGAGATGTTAGTCATGAATCCTCGTACTGCTCAACATAATAAGATGAAATGAATATAATGCTATTATTTGACGAAAGTCAGATCAGATGCATAAACCATTTGATATATAAAGAAAATTAAAGTGTTACACGTAAATAAAAATGACACTATATGTGCATTTTAGTTATATAGGGTTAGAAATGAACAGATATTATGAGTAGCTTAAGGTTTAAAGACATAAATTCGTGTAAGAATATCATAAGTCACTTGAGAAGTATCTTCTTGTATCTGTTAGGAGAAGTATGGTTAATCAATTAAAACCAAATGTATATCAAACTATATGTATAAACTATGAATATAAACACATATAGTAATTATATTCAGATTAATACATATTTAGATTCACCTACACATATAGTATGTAGTAGTCAAGCTGGACTTTATAACTCAACATGATTAATATTCAATCTGTTCTGGACACTGAAAAAACTCACGTATGGAGGATAAATGATTGATAGAATAAATCAGGTTGAGCATTGAAACGGAGCGTGTTCGAATTATTTGAATCATGTAATACTTTATCAAGTTGGACTCCTTTAAACTCTTCATAAAGTTATACATATGATCAAATGGAAAAGAAAGATGCAATGTGACATATGAGAAGTCAGTACCTCGAGTATTATAAGAAGGGAATACATGGAAGGATATACTCAAGTATAGTCTACAAAACAATTCATATTAAATGGTACATAGGAAAACCGAACATGGAGACAGTATACAAATAGATTGATTTTATATTGGAACTAAATTCAAATATAAAGCACGTTCAACTTGGTTATCTTGACCATATGCAAGATATCAGAACGATAGCACATGTCCATTTAAGTTTGAGGGTTAGACATGAACATGAAATATCATATGCAAATAGCGTAGGGTTTAAACTCATGTAATTCTGAGGAATCTTTAAGATACATGTTAATCTTTAATACTTGAAAAGACAGAGAAGGATGTCAATAATCCATAGTGAAAAATTGAGTGATTTAATTGAAAAGCATAGATGAGTTCCATGAATTAAAATAGTACTTTGGCAAAAGTATGAGTAAATGTTGTAAGATCTTGTTAATAGAGGCTCATTGTATGAAGAAATCCTAATAAATGCATAAATGATATAAAGTTCAAGTTTTAATTCACAGAAAAATTTAGTTTAATGTTGCAGAAATTAAATGTTGGCAGAAACTGATATTGGTTTCTGAATTATTTTAATTGTTAATTGACATAGTTAGTTGATTAGTAAATATGTCCAACTGTCTCTAGTAACTTAGATATGAAAAACCCAGAGTGTATAAACAAGAGTGAAAGACCCTTGTTTGAAGTATATAATCCTAAATAGGCAAGTATAGTACTTCGGTAAACATGAAAGATCTGATTGATAAGTTGTGATTCGATGGAAAATCACAAAACTCAGATAAGCGATCTAAAATAATGATTTTAATTCATAGAGATGTTACAGTTGAAACTTTACAGTATTAGATTAATTTATGTCTGAAACTGACTTTGGCTTCTGAATTATTTTAGTGATAGTAGATATAGTTACTTGACAGTGTGAATCTGCTCAACTCTCACTTGTAATTCATATTTGAAAAACCGAGGGTGTATAAGAATGTGACATTTGGCTATATATGAAGTCTTGATCCTAAAAGTTTAGGATACTAATACAAACGTCAGAGTAATATGTGTAAGATGGAGTTTACAGAGTATTGTTAGAGAAAATCATAATATATATACCGATGACATGGAATATAAATTTTTATTCAGAAGACACTTTATTTTAGAGGTTCAGAGTCTTAGATTAATTTTCATAAGAAAGTGATATTGGCTTCTGAATTATTTTAGCGATAATAGATATAGTTAGTTCATCATGTGAATGTGTTCAACTCAGAATCAACTGTAATCACTTTTTAGAGGTTCAGAGTCTTAGATCAGTTTTCATCTGAAACTGACTTTGGCTTCTAAATTATTTTAATTGCAGTTGAATAAACAATGGATAGTACAGTATGTTGTTAAGCTGTCACTTGGATTCTATATTTGATCAACTGAGGAACCCTAAACAAAAGAGGGAGAGCTGTGCGCACAGTCCTGATCAAAACTAATCGCTATAGAGGATGATCGAGTAATCCAAAACTATATGATCACGATAATCATTTATTAAGTACATATGATTCATGACATAGTGAGTGTGAAGTGTCCATATGATGGGATATTACAAATGAGTATCCATGAAAATAGTTTCTATAAAATAAATGAGCTCCAAACTGTATATATGTGATATTGATTGAAATAAACTGAAGGTGAGAAATTCAGATATGGATCCTTGAAGGGTCTAACAACTACGTGTGCTAACCACATGCAAAGTATAGAAATGATACAACCGGCAGATTTACATATACGCGGAAAGAAGCAAAGAAGGACCAAGTTTGTTCTTAAGAAAAGTTAAACCCTCCACCATCAATTTTTTGCTCACACTTTTTATGAAGGGGTGTTAAGTGACATTTGAAACGTAATAGGCAAACATGATAAACTCTTTGACAATTGCGGATACATGTATTTTAAGTACACAAGTAGTAAATAGGTGTAAATAGAACAAAGAAAAGTTTAAATACAACAACTTACATGGAGTAATGGAAAAAGTGTCCAATATTTGGGTTTATTACGTATATCTAATGGGTTGCTATGAAAGACTAATGGGTTAAAGAGATCGAAGTTACATAGAGTAATGAAAGAAGTACTACGGTATTTGGATGTATTATGAATAAGTAATGGGTTACTTAGATCGAAATGATATAGGGTAATGGAAGAAGTATTACGGTATTTGGATGTATTATGAATAAGTAATGGGTGACATAGATCAACGTCACATAGAGTAACGAAAGAAGTACTACGGTATTTGGATTTATTATGATAAACTAATGGGTTCCATATTCAAGGTTATTCAAGGTTACTGGACCAGCCAGTCCAATATTTGGGTTTATTATGTATATCTAATGGGTTGCTATGAAAGACTAATGGGTTAAAAGTGACATAGAGTAATGAAAGAAGTACTACGGTATTTGGATGTATTATGAATATGTAATGGGTTCTTAGATCGAAGTGATATAGAGTAATGGAAGAAGTACTACGGTATTTGGATGTATTATGAATAAGTAATGGGTTCTTAGATCGAAGTGATATAGAGTAATGGAAGAAGTACTACGGTATTTGGATGTATTATGAATAAGTAAGGGGTGACATAGATCAACGTCACATAGAGTAATGAAATATGTACTACGGTATTTGGATTTATTATGATAAACTAATGGGTTCCGTATTCAAGGTTATTTTATGCTGGAAGAAAGAAAAATAGACATACATACGAGCAATTAATTTATTCAGTACCAAAGAATCAATTCACGTCCAAAAATGAAAAGAACATTAGTCCACGAGTAATTAATTAGTTTAGTGCCTGGCAGCGTAATATATTTGTTCGATTGCCAAAGAATTAATTCGTAAAAAAAAGGAAAAAAGAATTGGATGCAGCACCGGGACTTCCCGGGAGGTCACCCATCCCAGTACTATTCCGGCCCAAGGGCATTTAACTGCAGAGTTCTGATGGGATCTGGTGGCGTGGCCCTGGTATGACCGCATCACGCTGCAAATGGTGGTATCCAAGTTTATAATAGCCAGTTGTTGAGGCATGAACATGGTTTAGGTAAAAAGTTCGAGGGAGGAATAATGTTTATCGATGATGGAGAATTTCATAGAAAAAATCAACTCCGCGAGACAATAAACCACCGGGGAAAAGTAAACCATCGCTACATTATCGCTACATTATCGTAAACCATCGCTACATTATCAAATACACGGGAATAGTTACATCGAGTCTAAAATTTAGCTTAAAGGCCCTGAATAAAATCATACTTTGCGTTGAAGTAGTCGGAATAAGATATCGGGAGCCGTCGCAACATTAATGAATCGGGAGGAGGAGGAAAACCATCGGCACCGGAATAGTTACCATCGGGTAAAAAATGTAGGCTTAAAGGCCTCTGAATTAAATCATACTTTGCGTTGAAGTCATCGGAATGGAATATCGGGAGAGCCTCCGCAACATTAATGAATCGGGAGGAGGAGGAAAACCATCGGCACCGGAATAGTTACGTCGAGTAAAAAAATTCGGCCTAAAGGCACTGAATTAATCGTTATTTACGTTGAAGTCAACGGAATTGAATTTCGGGATCATGTCACAAAATTAAAGCAACCCCAAACATCGGGAGGAGAAGGAAACCACCGGGTCCACGGAAATAGTTACGGCCGAGTAAGAAATTAATGCTTGAAGCCCCTGAATTAAATCGTACTTTTGCGTTGAAGCGTATGGAATTTAATTTCATGAGCCCGTCGCGACACTAAACCATCGCTAATATTCGGGAGGAGGGGGAATTTCAAAAGGGACTTGACTTGATCCCTCTGAGTAATTTGTTTCGGGAGTAAAAACGGGCCTAAATTATGAATCAAGTTCAGTGGAAAGGGAAATATTTTGAATTAAAAGGGATGGGATTAAACCGGAGAAGTTCGTTAAAGGGAAATATTTAAAGTTAAAGGTATAGTAATAAAGTGAAGCAAACGGTTTGATTGATTGTTCCGAAAATAGCGTAGAAAGAAATAATAAATAAGCAATAGCAATAATTTATTCACCCTAAGTTGTAGGCAATTAATTAATAGGGTTAGTTAAATTAGGGTCCCTCTGAAAAGCAAGGGGAAAAATCAACTTAATTAATATCGGGAGGAGGAAGAAACCATCATGGAAAATTAAACCATCGGCCTCCAGGAAAAATAGTTATAATTAAATCGTACTTTGCGTTGAAATCAAAGGAATTTAATATCGGGAGCCGTCGCAGCATGAAAGCATCGCTCTATCGGGAGCCGTAGGACACAATCGGAAAGAATATTCCATCGGGCTCCACGAAAATAGTTACATGGGGTCTTTAAATTAAGGCTTAAAGGCCCCTGGGCCAAATCATTATTTGCGTTTTCGTCAAAGGAATGGGATATCAAGAGCCGCAGCAACATTAACAAATCATAAATATCGAGAGGAGGAGGATGAACAATTGCTCGAACCCCTCGAAGCTAATTGTTTCGCGAGTAAGTGCGAGCCTAGTTCGTATAAGGAAATATTAAAAGGAGATGTTTTAACAAAGATAAAGTTATAGCAACCTAAAAAGTGAAGAAGACGGTTCAATTTATTTTTCTGAGAAAGCGTAGAAGGAAATACTGAAAAGGTATTAGCAACAAATAGTTGAAATTATTCCTCTGGAATTTGAGAAATTCGTAGAAGGAAATAGTACAAAGTTATAGCAATAACAAAGTCGATGCAATAATAAAAGCAAAGCAGTAGATTGAATAAAGCATTAAGTTCGTAATAAGGAAATATTTAAAAGTAGAAGCAATAGTAATAATTTGTTCCTCTAATGTACCGGAAATATTTAAGAAGGAAACAAGAAGAAGGGAATATGTAAAAAAAGCATGGGAAAAATCAAATATAACACATAATACATGATACAAGGAACAAATAAATTAAGAGAGCAGAAGGAAACAAAGGAGAAACACGGGATTGAAAAGATACAAGCTGAAAGGGGGGTGTGTTGTATTTATTTCCCACTAGAAATCGCAAGTATTTTACTTAGCCTTACCTGGAATGATTAACGAGGCGGTTCGTACCCAAAATGGAGGAGTAAGGGTACTCTTTTATCCTTTTGTAATGCCTAAATGGCTTCAGAATCGCTTTCCGAGAACTTGGGCCAAAGATAGTCATGACTAACGGTAGTTGGCCCGTAGCTAAAGGTCAAATGGGGTATCTCTCGCATCGGGAGCCTTTGTCGGACACCGGGCCAGTACAGTTAAGCACTGTCTTTATCGGGACCATAACTTCGTTACCCTTCCGGAAACTTGGGCTAAAGATAGTCATGACTAAGGCTAGTTGGCCCGTAGTTAAAAGTAATCCGGGTCCCATCGCTGATCGAGATCGAGCCATCGTGTGTCGCACCGGGACCATTTGTCGGACCACGCACAGGGCAACCGGGACCATTCTCTCCTTGTCGGAACCCTTCCGAGAACTTGGGCTAAAGATAGTCAAGACTAACTAGTCGCTAAAGCAGTTAGGCGAGCCGGTGAGGACCATCGGGACCATTTTCTGGAGCCAGCAACCCGAGCAGCCTAGAGATGCTTTGTACATCGAGTGTCGGACCACGGGCATGAGAAGCCTGGAGTATTGGAACCAATTCTGGGACCATCGAACCGGCCGTGGATCAATTTTGGTCGGGGCGAGGGTTTAGGGAAGGATCAGAGATGGGACCATTTTGGGCATTTTCTGGAGTTAAGAGTCAATACCTTTTTGGGGTTGATCTGGGCGGGGCGGGGTTGGAGTAAAGTAGGGTCTCTGATGGATCAGCGAGCAGATCAGATCTGGGACCACGTAACCCACAACCCTCCCTCCGGGTGGATGGGTTGGGGTAGTGGAGGGTGTAAGGGTGGTCTCCCAACCAAAGGGCGGGCGGTCTGGCTGGTCCCGCGGATGAT
>JAYKYS010000169.1:60000-61016 GCA_036924285.1 Asterella californica | reverse complement strand
ACCCGTTAGAACATCTACATATTCTATTAATATTAGAGACTTAAAATAAAGACAAGTCAACTTATAAATTCTCTCTCCTTGAGAATAATAACGATGTAAAATTGGTTAAACTTTTGATGATATAATATCTTACTTATTCTGATATTATATCACCAAAATATGACACATTTATTACCACTAAATGAATGGTTCTGATCTTTACTGTACATTTTAGCACATATATAGATTATTGATAAAATCATGGAGAATATAAATGCAGATAAATAAATTTATAAGTTCTCTCGCCCCGAAAATAATTATGGTTCGAAGTATAAAATTAATAGATTTCTTGGTGATGTAATATCATTCTTAACCCATCGTTTTATATTTTTCCAGGATTTTCTGTCTAATTATCAGTTGAAATTATATTCGGCTGATTAAACCGTCCCCATTTGACCTGAAATTTTCCCCTCGGGTAGCTCGAGAGTAGTCCTCACACCTAAAATTTATTTGAGCCAATTTCATCGAGCCACCTTCGAGATCTGGAGTGATCTGTACCCACGTGTAGGCAGTGGAGACTGTTTTAGTGAATCTGGGTCACTTATTCGTGAGCGAGAATTTAATCCATAAGCCAATGACCCTGAAATTCACCATGCACGTGCCCCAACTGAAAACAGTCCTTGTGAAAAAAGAATTAATGCATTCTGAATCTAAATGGCCGAGTTATCGCATTTTTGGTGCCGCACCCTTGAGGACTTAGCCGCTAGAATGAATCGGGTTGTGGTATAATTTTCGCGGACCAAAGAGGAGGGCGGGGCCGCCGTTCCCCAGAAGTATATATAAGGGAAGGGGGTTCCGTCGGCGAGCCACCCCCGGCGGGTGCGGCTGTCGCGTGCCCCGTAACCCGCGGGAGATGCATTGAAGGCTGTACCCTGTCTAGGCTCGTGTCTCTACGTGAGATCCGGGGGAGCCTGACAAGAAGGACTGTCAGACCCGCACGGTTCCATGAGTTGCAAGGGGTGAGTCCTCGATGGCCT
>JAYKYS010000169.1:35000-50000 GCA_036924285.1 Asterella californica | reverse complement strand
ACCATCTACTTCCGTGGGGGGTGGGTTGAGAGTTCTCACGTGCCACGAGTTACTTCAAGGGAATTTAAGATGAAATAATAATAATAATAATATTATTATTATTATTATTATTATTATTATTATTACTACTCTGTTTGAACTCTAAAATTCTAACCCGCACGTGAGAACAAGGCTTTTTCTTTTCTTCTTTCTTTTGACCAAGTGTTGGAAGTGGGTGCCACGTGGACGCACGTGTGAGGGAAAACCTAGACCTCGAAAACGGCCATCTATACGGATTTTTCTTCTCGTGTGGAATTCCACTGCCACGTGGCCATACGTGTGGAAAGGTTTTCAAGAAATGTGAACCGTAATAAATCTACCACGTGGCACTCTCTCATTCGCAGTACTCCTTCATTTTTTAGGAGATGGAAATGAGTACCTCTTATGTACTCAGAAAATCCCTTTCCCTGAATGTTGGAAGTAGGGATGTTGCCACGTGTCAACACGTGAGGGTGCTCTTATATCGCCAGAATACTCGAAATTTATGCGGAAGTATGATTTCCGTCTAAATGTTGGGTTGGATGCCACGTGGACTTACGTGCGGAGTCCCACTCAATATCCCTTATTCTTTTGACACGTGGCAGGTGTTCTGCCACTCAGATCCAAACCTGGAATGGACAAAATGCCAACTTGCCACGTGGATTAGCCCGCAGGTGTGTCCGAACACAGAAAATGGCCAAGGTAAAAAGGAACACCAAATTCAATTATTTAAATATTATTCTTTTTTATTATTTCTAATTTAATTTTATTTATTTATCTCTTATTCATTTATTCATTCTTTAATTTTTATCTATTTATTCTTAATTTTTATCTATTTATTTATCTATTTACTCAATTAATTCAAATTTACCTGGTTCTTCTCTCTCATTGGGCCACGCCACACGTACGAAGGCGGGCTCTAACCTAGTTAGTACCGCTGGCAACCTCGTACGTACAGAGGCAACCACGGTCGGATGGGTTGTGGTTGTGGAGACCACACTGTCTCGGGTTGTGTTTCTCTGGATCATCCGCGGGACCAGCCAGACCGCCCGCCCTTTGGTTGGGAGACCACCCTTACACCCTCCACTACCCCAACCCATCCACCCGGAGGGAGGGTTGTGGGTTACGTGGTCCCAGATCTGATCTGCTCGCTGATCCATCAGAGACCCTACTTTACTCCAACCCCGCCCCGCCCCGCCCAGATCAACCCCAAAAAGGTATTGACTCTTAACTCCATCAATGCCCAAAATGGTCCCATCTCTGATCCTTCCCTAAACCCTCGCCCCGACCAAAATTGATCCACGGCCGGTTCGATGGTCCCAGAATTGGTTCCAATACTCCAGGCTTCTCATGCCCGTGGTCCCTCGACACACTCGATGTACAAAGCATCTCTAGGCTGCTCGGGTTGCTGGCTCCAGAAAATGGTCCCGATGGTCCTCACCGGCTCGCCTAACTGCTTTAGCGACTAGTTAGTCTTGACTATCTTTAGCCCAAGTTCTCGGAAGGGTTCCGACAAGGAGAGAATGGTCCCGGTTGCCCTGTGCGTGGTCCGACAAATGGTCCCGGTGCGACAGACGATGGCTCGATCTCGATCAGCGATGGGACCCGGATTACTTTTAACTACGGGCCAACTAGCCTTAGTCATGACTATCTTTAGCCCAAGTTTCCGGAAGGGTAACGAAGTTATGGTCCCGATAAAGACAGTGCTTAACTGTACTGGCCCGGTGTCCGACAAAGGCTCCCGATGCGAGAGATACCCCATTTGACCTTTAGCTACGGGCCAACTACCGTTAGTCATGACTATCTTTGGCCCAAGTTCTCGGAAAGCGATTCTGAAGCCATTTAGGCATTACAAAAGGATAAAAGAGTACCCTTACTCCTCCATTTTGGGTACGAACCGCCTCGTTAATCATTCCAGGGTAAGGCTAAGTAAAATACTTGCGATTTCTAGTGGGAAATAAATACAACACACCCCCTTTCAGCTTTAATCTTTTCAATCCCGTGTTTCTCCTTTGTTTCCTTCTGCTCTCTTAATTTATTTGTTCCTTGTATCATGTATTATGTGTTATATTTGATTTTTCCCATGCTTTTTTTACATATTCCCTTCTTCTTGTTTCCTTCTTAAATATTTCCGGTACATTAGAGGAACAAATTATTACTATTGCTTCTACTTTTAAATATTTCCTTATTACGAACTTAATGCTTTATTCAATCTACTGCTTTGCTTTTATTATTGCATCGACTTTGTTATTGCTATAACTTTGTACTATTTCCTTCTACGAATTTCTCAAATTCCAGAGGAATAATTTCAACTATTTGTTGCTAATACCTTTTCAGTATTTCCTTCTACGCTTTCTCAGAAAAATAAATTGAACCGTCTTCTTCACTTTTTAGGTTGCTATAACTTTATCTTTGTTAAAACATCTCCTTTTAATATTTCCTTATACGAACTAGGCTCGCACTTACTCGCGAAACAATTAGCTTCGAGGGGTTCGAGCAATTGTTCATCCTCCTCCTCTCGATATTTATGATTTGTTAATGTTGCTGCGGCTCTTGATATCCCATTCCTTTGACGAAAACGCAAATAATGATTTGGCCCAGGGGCCTTTAAGCCTTAATTTAAAGACCCCATGTAACTATTTTCGTGGAGCCCGATGGAATATTCTTTCCCGATTGTGTCCTACGGCTCCCGATAGAGCGATGCTTTCATGCTGCGACGGCTCCCGATATTAAATTCCTTTGATTTCAACGCAAAGTACGATTTAATTATAACTATTTTTCCTGGAGGCCGATGGTTTAATTTTCCATGATGGTTTCTTCCTCCTCCCGATATTAATTAAGTTGATTTTTCCCCTTGCTTTTCAGAGGGACCCTAATTTAACTAACCCTATTAATTAATTGCCTACAACTTAGGGTGAATAAATTATTGCTATTGCTTATTTATTATTTCTTTCTACGCTATTTTCGGAACAATCAATCAAACCGTTTGCTTCACTTTATTACTATACCTTTAACTTTAAATATTTCCCTTTAACGAACTTCTCCGGTTTAATCCCATCCCTTTTAATTCAAAATATTTCCCTTTCCACTGAACTTGATTCATAATTTAGGCCCGTTTTTACTCCCGAAACAAATTACTCAGAGGGATCAAGTCAAGTCCCTTTTGAAATTCCCCCTCCTCCCGAATATTAGCGATGGTTTAGTGTCGCGACGGGCTCATGAAATTAAATTCCATACGCTTCAACGCAAAAGTACGATTTAATTCAGGGGCTTCAAGCATTAATTTCTTACTCGGCCGTAACTATTTCCGTGGACCCGATGGTTTCCTTCTCCTCCCGATGTTTGGGGTTGCTTTAATTTTGTGACATGATCCCGAAATTCAATTCCGTTGACTTCAACGTAAATAACGATTAATTCAGTGCCTTTAGGCCGATTTTTTTTACTCGACGTAACTATTCCGGTGCCGATGGTTTTCCTCCTCCTCCCGATTCATTAATGTTGCGGAGGCTCTCCCGATATTCCATTCCGATGACTTCAACGCAAAGTATGATTTAATTCAGAGGCCTTTAAGCCTACATTTTTTACCCGATGGTAACTATTCCGGTGCCGATGGTTTTCCTCCTCCTCCCGATTCATTAATGTTGCGACGGCTCCCGATATCTTATTCCGACTACTTCAACGCAAAGTATGATTTTATTCAGGGCCTTTAAGCTAAATTTTAGACTCGATGTAACTATTCCCGTGTATTTGATAATGTAGCGATGGTTTACGATAATGTAGCGATAATGTAGCGATGGTTTACTTTTCCCCGGTGGTTTATTGTCTCGCGGAGTTGATTTTTTCTATGAAATTCTCCATCATCGATAAACATTATTCCTCCCTCGAACTTTTACCTAAACCATGTTCATGCCTCAACAACTGGCTATTATAAACTTGGATACCACCATTTGCAGCGTGATGCGGTCATACCAGGGCCACGCCACCAGATCCCATCAGAACTCTGCAGTTAAATGCCCTTGGGCCGGAATAGTACTGGGATGGGTGACCTCCCGGGAAGTCCCGGTGCTGCATCCAATTCTTTTTTCCTTTTTTTTACGAATTAATTCTTTGGCAATCGAACAAATATATTACGCTGCCAGGCACTAAACTAATTAATTACTCGTGGACTAATGTTCTTTTCATTTTTGGACGTGAATTGATTCTTTGGTACTGAATAAATTAATTGCTCGTATGTATGTCTGTTTTTCTTTCTTCCAGCATAAAATAACCTTGAATACGGAACCCATTAGTTTATCATAATAAATCCAAATACCGTAGTACATATTTCATTACTCTATGTGACGTTGATCTATGTCACCCCTTACTTATTCATAATACATCCAAATACCGTAGTACTTCTTCCATTACTCTATATCACTTCGATCTAAGAACCCATTACTTATTCATAATACATCCAAATACCGTAGTACTTCTTCCATTACTCTATATCACTTCGATCTAAGAACCCATTACATATTCATAATACATCCAAATACCGTAGTACTTCTTTCATTACTCTATGTCACTTTTAACCCATTAGTCTTTCATAGCAACCCATTAGATATACATAATAAACCCAAATATTGGACTGGCTGGTCCAGTAACCTTGAATAACCTTGAATATGGAACCCATTAGTTTATCATAATAAATCCAAATACCGTAGTACTTCTTTCGTTACTCTATGTGACGTTGATCTATGTCACCCATTACTTATTCATAATACATCCAAATACCGTAATACTTCTTCCATTACCCTATATCATTTCGATCTAAGTAACCCATTACTTATTCATAATACATCCAAATACCGTAGTACTTCTTTCATTACTCTATGTAACTTCGATCTCTTTAACCCATTAGTCTTTCATAGCAACCCATTAGATATACATAATAAACCCAAATATTGGACACTTTTTCCATTACTCCATGTAAGTTGTTGTATTTAAACTTTTCTTTGTTCTATTTACACCTATTTACTACTTGTGTACTTAAAATACATGTATCCGCAATTGTCAAAGAGTTTATCATGTTTGCCTATTACGTTTCAAATGTCACTTAACACCCCTTCATAAAAAGTGTGAGCAAAAAATTGATGGTGGAGGGTTTAACTTTTCTTAAGAACAAACTTGGTCCTTCTTTGCTTCTTTCCGCGTATATGTAAATCTGCCGGTTGTATCATTTCTATACTTTGCATGTGGTTAGCACACGTAGTTGTTAGACCCTTCAAGGATCCATATCTGAATTTCTCACCTTCAGTTTATTTCAATCAATATCACATATATACAGTTTGGAGCTCATTTATTTTATAGAAACTATTTTCATGGATACTCATTTGTAATATCCCATCATATGGACACTTCACACTCACTATGTCATGAATCATATGTACTTAATAAATGATTATCGTGATCATATAGTTTTGGATTACTCGATCATCCTCTATAGCGATTAGTTTTGATCAGGACTGTGCGCACAGCTCTCCCTCTTTTGTTTAGGGTTCCTCAGTTGATCAAATATAGAATCCAAGTGACAGCTTAACAACATACTGTACTATCCATTGTTTATTCAACTGCAATTAAAATAATTTAGAAGCCAAAGTCAGTTTCAGATGAGAACTGATCTAAGACTCTGAACCTCTAAAAAGTGATTACAGTTGATTCTGAGTTGAACACATTCACATGATGAACTAACTATATCTATTATCACTAAAATAATTCAGAAGCCAATATCACTTTCTTATGAAAATTAATCTAAGACTCTGAACCTCTAAAATAAAGTGTCTTCTGAATAAAAATTTATATTCCATGTCATCGGTATATATATTATGATTTTCTCTAACAATACTCTGTAAACTCCATCTTACACATATTACTCTGACGTTTGTATTAGTATCCTAAACTTTTAGGATCAAGACTTCATATATAGCCAAATGTCACATTCTTATACACCCTCGGTTTTTCAAATATGAATTACAAGTGAGAGTTGAGCAGATTCACACTGTCAAGTAACTATATCTACTATCACTAAAATAATTCAGAAGCCAAAGTCAGTTTCAGACATAAATTAATCTAATACTGTAAAGTTTCAACTGTAACATCTCTATGAATTAAAATCATTATTTTAGATCGCTTATCTGAGTTTTGTGATTTTCCATCGAATCACAACTTATCAATCAGATCTTTCATGTTTACCGAAGTACTATACTTGCCTATTTAGGATTATATACTTCAAACAAGGTCTTTCACTCTTGTTTATACACTCTGGGTTTTTCATATCTAAGTTACTAGAGACAGTTGGACATATTTACTAATCAACTAACTATGTCAATTAACAATTAAAATAATTCAGAAACCAATATCAGTTTCTGCCAACATTTAATTTCTGCAACATTAAACTAAATTTTTCTGTGAATTAAAACTTGAACTTTATATCATTTATGCATTTATTAGGATTTCTTCATACAATGAGCCTCTATTAACAAGATCTTACAACATTTACTCATACTTTTGCCAAAGTACTATTTTAATTCATGGAACTCATCTATGCTTTTCAATTAAATCACTCAATTTTTCACTATGGATTATTGACATCCTTCTCTGTCTTTTCAAGTATTAAAGATTAACATGTATCTTAAAGATTCCTCAGAATTACATGAGTTTAAACCCTACGCTATTTGCATATGATATTTCATGTTCATGTCTAACCCTCAAACTTAAATGGACATGTGCTATCGTTCTGATATCTTGCATATGGTCAAGATAACCAAGTTGAACGTGCTTTATATTTGAATTTAGTTCCAATATAAAATCAATCTATTTGTATACTGTCTCCATGTTCGGTTTTCCTATGTACCATTTAAAATGAATTGTTTTGTAGACTATACTTGAGTATATCCTTCCATGTATTCCCTTCTTATAATACTCGAGGTACTGACTTCTCATATGTCACATTGCATCTTTCTTTTCCATTTGATCATATGTATAACTTTATGAAGAGTTTAAAGGAGTCCAACTTGATAAAGTATTACATGATTCAAATAATTCGAACACGCTCCGTTTCAATGCTCAACCTGATTTATTCTATCAATCATTTATCCTCCATACGTGAGTTTTTTCAGTGTCCAGAACAGATTGAATATTAATCATGTTGAGTTATAAAGTCCAGCTTGACTACTACATACTATATGTGTAGGTGAATCTAAATATGTATTAATCTGAATATAATTACTATATGTGTTTATATTCATAGTTTATACATATAGTTTGATATACATTTGGTTTTAATTGATTAACCATACTTCTCCTAACAGATACAAGAAGATACTTCTCAAAGTGACTTATGATATTCTTACACGAATTTATGTCTTTAAACCTTAAGCTACTCATAATATCTGTTCATTTCTAACCCTATATAACTAAAATGCACATATAGTGTCATTTTTATTTACGTGTAACACTTTAATCTTCTTTATATATCAAATGGTTTATGCATCTGATCTGACTTTCGTCAAATAATAGCATTATATTCATTTCATCTTATTATGTTGAGCAGTACGAGGATTCATGACTAACATCTCAGCTGTTAACGTCAACAACCCTTAACCCTCAACTGATAATGTTCTCCATTCTTGATTCATTTATCTTGCAGTAGCATTGAACACCTATGTTTTTTAAACTTTACTCAAGCGAACAACCACTAATATTTTCTGTACTCCCTTGGTTTTTTGTTGTTGTCTTTAATCTATGTCTTGAATATTTTAATAACTTCACTAGTCTAATATATACAAAAGAATTTGGTATAAGTTAGATTCTAGTGAGTAACTTTACTTGTTCTCTCAATAGAAAAAAAATCACAAGAAATTCACATCAACTTGACTTAGATGACAATAATATTACGGTTCAATTACTCATGGGAAGTCCTAGACGATAATAAAGTTAAGTTTGAACTTCAACTTTTGTGTTCTCGTGTTGTTAAAACTCTATAGTATCAAACTTTAATTTCTTTATATATTCTGATGTTTCGTCAAATAATACCCATTATATCAATTTAATCTTATTATATCCAAGTAGTATCATGATTCATGATTTTCTCTTCTCTTAACGTCAACAACCCTCAACTGATAATTTTCTTCATTCTTGATTTATTTATCTTACAATAGCATTTAACATCATGCTTTTTAAACTTTAATCCAATTTATTATTGGATGTATTGTATTATGTTAAAGTACTGATACTTCGTACTCGTCATTACATCTTCCCTTTCCATTAACTCATATAAATGTTGATTCAAAGTTTAAATAAAATATGATCTCTATATCTCTTCCACTAATATTTTCTCTACTCTCTTGGCTTTTCCTATTGACTTTAACCATATGTACTGAAGTTCATCTTTATACGTATCATTACAATTTTCTCTTTTCTCGTATAGTAGTTTATTCATTGTTAAAAACAAGCAAGATCTTGATATAGGTTTGAAAATCAAGTCCAGCTTAACTACTATATTCAAAAGAGTTTGATATATATTCACTTTTAATGAGTCGCTTATCCTATCAAATACAACAACTTAAAGATCAAGACTGGTCTCACTCAGATGTCATTAGAAATGTCATTTAGATGGTTTCTGACCCTTTTACACTGGAAACATTCCTCTGAAGTATAAACCGTAGATATTCATAGTGTTCATTCCTAACCCTAGAACCCTATTCATACACATGTAGTATCAATTTAATATCAGATGTTTTTGAAACTTGTGGTACCATATTGTAACCCTACATCTTTCTCTTTTTGGTTTATCATGTAGAACTTGGTTTCAAAATATTTAACAAATATAAGTAGAATTAGTTGATTAAGTATTACATGATTCAAATAATTAGAACACGCTCCGTTTCAATGCTCAACATGATTTATTCTATCAATCATTTATCCTCCATACGTGAGTTTTTTCAGTGTTCAGAACAGATTGAATATTAATCATGTTGAGTTATAAAGTCCAGCTTGACTACTACATACTATATGTGTAGGTGAATCTAAATATGTCTTAATCTGAATATAATTACTATATGTGTTTATATTCATAGTTTATACATTTGGTTTTAATTGATTAACCATACTTCTCCTAACAGATACAAGAAGATACTTCTCAAAGTGACTTATGATATTCTTACACGAATTTATGTCTTTAAACCTTAAGCTACTCATAATATCTGTTCATTTCTAACCTTATATAACTTAAATACACATGTAGTGTCATTTTTATTTACGTGGCACGTATGTATAGTAGTTAAGCTGGACTTGATTCATAAATCTCACCATAAATCTCTTGGATAACAATAAGATGATATTTCACTAATGAGAAGTTTACAACAATAAATAGTTAGGCCTCACCTTTATCTTTTGTATTTTCTTGTTCGTAAGACTCTAGATTATCAAACTAAAATTTCATTTATATACTAAATCGTGTCTTAGGTTTCATCAAATAATACCATTATATTAATTTACATCTTATAGGTTTTAACTATTACTTAGACTGTTTACCGAAGTTCTACCTTAATTCATGACATTCATCTCTTCACTTCACGAATATAACCCTCAACTGATAACCTCTCTCCGGGAAAATTTACTTATTAAGCTTTTCTGACCCTAAAACTTAAATACATAATCCCAATAGCGTTCTGATATGTGCATATGGTCAATCTACACATGGTTCAATTTCTAAATTTAAATAACTTGACAATTATTCTAAATATATTTTATATTCACTTAACTGAATATCACATGTAGTCCATCATATATACTTCATATACCTTCAGGCTAGATCTTAAAGACACATGTAATGTCGGTTTAATATTTTGGATATGGTCATCTATACACCAATTAAAGCTATATATTTATACATCTGGTAACATATAAGGATTTCAATAAGGAAATCAACTTGAACATAAGTTGTATTCTGTTTTCCATGTTTTATTGTTCCATTTAATACCGAGATGTTTTTGAAACTTTACTCCAAGATATAGATCCCATTATTACACATATACTTCTTACTTTTCATTCTCTGCATGTAGTAGTTCATACTATATGTCTTTCTATGTAGATTTACTATCAATGATAGATGTTTGAGAAACTTTACCCTTGAATGTATTCTTTTAAAATACATTGATAAGAAGATATACTTGTCATGACTTTTATATATGTATATAAGGTTATATCTTTCTTTCTCATACTTGACTAAAACAAATGAAAGGTATTTAGGTTGAATTATCAAGTCCAACTTGACAACTACATATTAAGTATAGTAGTAGATTATTTACATCACGAGAGTTAGGTATATCTTAGGTTTTAATGACAAGCAGTACTTATTCTATCGACTCAAGAAAATCGCACCAATATCACTTAGAGGATAGTAATGCGATGGTACTGTTTGCAACTACAGTATATTTAATTCTCAACTTCATTTTTGAATTCTCTTGATTTAAGACTGACTCTCTATAGTATCAAACTTTAGTTGTTTGTGAATTAATATTATATGTAAGATAGTTTATGACTTTTCTCATCAATAAGACCATCTTAATTTGTTCTTAGAGTTTAATTCAGCCTTAGTACCAAAGTACTATAATCTGATATACATTGGTTCTTGATTAAGAACCTTTCCTAATAATTGATAATATTCTTTTTGGATATTATCATATATACACCAGTTCAAGATATACATAGGGTAACATATAAAGATTTGAATAATAAAATCAATCTGAATAAAAGTTGTATTCTGTTTTCCCCATGGTTCACTGTTTCATGTACATTTAATACCCAGATGTATTTTAAATTAGAAACTCTACTCGAAAATATCCATTCCATTATGACACTAATACTTAAAACTTGTCATGCTCTGCATGTAGTAACTAATACTGTAAGTTTTTGATGTAGCATTTACTATCAATGATATATATTTTAGAAACTTTATTCCAATATACTCTTGGATGTATTGTTTTACGATACATCAAAGAATATACTCGTCATGAATATCACTTAGGACCCTTTTGTAATAACTGGTAATGTTCTTTTTGGATGTTATCATATATACACCAGTTCAAGATATATACAGAGTAAAGATTTGAATAATAAAATCAACCTGAATATAAGTTGTATTCTGTTTTCCATGGTTCAGTGTTTCATGTACGGTTTAATACCCAGATGTTTTTTAAATTAGAAACTCTACTCGAAGATATCCATTCCATTATGGCACTGATACTTAAAACTTGTCATGCTCTGCATGTAGTAATTTGATACTGTATTTTTTTATGTAGCATTTACTATCAATGATATATATTTTAGAAACTTTACTCCAATATACTCTTGGATGTATTGTTTCACGATTCATCCAAAGATATACTCTCCATTATGAAAATGATACGTAATACTTGTCATGCTTTGCATGTAGTAATTAATACTGTGTATTTTTTGTGTAGCATTTACTATCAATGATATATATTTTAGAAACTTTACTCCAATATACTCTTGTTGTATTGTTTTACGATACATCAAAGGATATACTCGTCATGAACTTTCTATGCAACATTATATCTTTCTTTTTCGTGTTTGACTAGAACAAATAGAAGGTAGATTTAGGCTGAATTATTGAGTCTACATTGACAACTAAATACTAAATACTATGTGTAGTAGTAGATTATATATATTACGAGAGGTTTGTATATCTTAGGTTGAAATATCCTTTATTCTATCTATTCAAGAAACTGAGATGAAACTTAGACGACAATAATATGATGGTCTTGTTTGCAACTATGTTATAGTTCTCATCTTCATCTTTGTATTAGAAGTTTTATTCAGACTTAGTACCAATTTACTACCAAAGTACTATCTTAACTCATGACTTGCATCTCTTCTCTTCGAGAACATTAACAACCATGTACATCTCTAAGTACTAAGTACTTTTCTGATCTGCATAGTAGAATACATAAAACACATTATCTTGTTTATCAACATTTTAGTGGCAGATTTACCAACAATGAGTTAAATTGAGTTTGAATTATCCTCCCAACTATTTCATCAAATACAAGAAATTCTACTCATCAAATATCACTCAAGACCTATTTGCAATAACTGGTAAACTCACAAGTATATTCATGAGTTTATAAGGTAATATTTCGTTCTAACCCTAAAATACACAAGCCCAATAACGTTTTGATGTTTTGCATATGATCAGTCTAAACAAGTTCGTGCATCTCAACGTTAAAATAATATAACCAATCCAAATGTCTAGATGCGGGGATATTATCATATACATATATTCCACATAACAACTTTCATGTTTCATTCTAGCATATTACATATTAGCTTGATTCAAGGTTTTAATTAAGTCGAAATATCAAGTCTAGCTTCACTACTACGACTACAAATAATGAAACGGTCTTATTGACAGTATAAGTACGGATGATCATTAAAACTAAACGGGTATCTCACTATCTTATATACGCAGTACTTTCAAAATAACTATGTGCTAAAATAATACAATATCTATTTTTTCCACCTACTATCATATAACTTAGAAGAAAATGTGCATGGATCTCTACGTCGAGAAGAAAATTCATTATTAATTACTTTGTAGAAATAGCTGTTAGAAAAACAGTGTTGTCTATATGGAAAGAATTATCCAAATGGGTTTAGTACTAAATGAAGATAACATATTTCTAAAAGACAAGTTTGAGATAAAACAACCCGTTAGAACATCTACATATTCTATTAATATTAGAGACTTAAAATAAAGACAAGTCAACTTATAAATTCTCTCTCCTTGAGAATAATAACGATGTAAAATTGGTTAAACTTTTGATGATATAATATCTTACTTATTCTGATATTATATCACCAAAATATGACACATTTATTACCACTAAATGAATGGTTCTGATCTTTACTGTACATTTTAGCACATATATAGATTATTGATAAAATCATGGAGAATATAAATGCAGATAAATAAATTTATAAGTTCTCTCGCCCCGAAAATAATTATGGTTCGAAGTATAAAATTAATAGATTTCTTGGTGATGTAATATCATTCTTAACCCATCGTTTTATATTTTTCCAGGATTTTCTGTCTAATTATCAGTTGAAATTATATTCGGCTGATTAAACCGTCCCCATTTGACCTGAAATTTTCCCCTCGGGTAGCTCGAGAGTAGTCCTCACACCTAAAATTTATTTGAGCCAATTTCATCGAGCCACCTTCGAGATCTGGAGTGATCTGTACCCACGTGTAGGCAGTGGAGACTGTTTTAGTGAATCTGGGTCACTTATTCGTGAGCGAGAATTTAATCCATAAGCCAATGACCCTGAAATTCACCATGCACGTGCCCCAACTGAAAACAGTCCTTGTGAAAAAAGAATTAATGCATTCTGAATCTAAATGGCCGAGTTATCGCATTTTTGGTGCCGCACCCTTGAGGACTTAGCCGCTAGAATGAATCGGGTTGTGGTATAATTTTCGCGGACCAAAGAGGAGGGCGGGGCCGCCGTTCCCCAGAAGTATATATAAGGGAAGGGGGTTCCGTCGGCGAGCCACCCCCGGCGGGTGCGGCTGTCGCGTGCCCCGTAACCCGCGGGAGATGCATTGAAGGCTGTACCCTGTCTAGGCTCGTGTCTCTACGTGAGATCCGGGGGAGCCTGACAAGAAGGACTGTCAGACCCGCACGGTTCCATGAGTTGCAAGGGGTGAGTCCTCGATGGCCTTGGGGTTGACCATGCGGTCAACTCCCATGCCTCGGGAGTCTGCCGTGGTCTCGTTTCCCGAGTATGCAATGATTCGCGCAATGTTCTGGGAGTCTTTCGCGGTCTCCTTTTCCCGAGTATGCGTGTTCTGGGAGTCTGTCACGGTCTCCTTTTCCCGAGTATGCGTGTTCCCAGGGTCTGACGCGTCTGGGTTTTCTTCGGAATGTTCCTCTGTGGTTCATTTACTTAGCCGTTTTTGTAGAAAAATCGGGTTGTGGTATAATTTTCGCGGACCAAAGAGGAGGGCGGGGCCGCCGTTCCCCAGAAGTATATATGAGGGGGTGCTCCTCCTCGGGGTACCACGAGACCGAAGTCACACATCTGGCAGAATACCACGGTAAGGGACTCCACGGGGTCACCGCTGTTCGGTGGACTGTCCATTCTATGGTGCAGGCGGAAGTTGAGTGGTAGTGCCAGCGACGCAAGTTGCGGTGCGACTCCCCAAAGGGTACCGACAGTGCGATGTGGAGCTTGTGCCATGCGTCGTGACGCATCCCGATATTTCTCTTCGGTTGAAATGGGAGTTCTTCACGGTGGGGTTAACCTCGCCGGAACCACCCTTTGCACATCAGGCTCGATTCATGTCGTGGTCGGTCTCCTGGCGACCCAAGGGGAAGGGCGCCGCACCGTGTCGATGGTTCTCAAAGGGAGTGTGAGATTGCGGGCGACCGCCTTCTCGTCTCCTCGCGGGGCTTGTATCGATACAGGAAGGTTGTAACGCCGACGGGCATTTAGACGGTTGGAAGCGGGACGGAGCTCCGTTGCCGATAACTCGTGAACTTTGCCGTACCACCCGAAACCTCCGAATGTCTTGTGATTTGATGAGTGTCGTAGGTTCCGGGTTGTGCGGTGGATGAAGCTTGTGACTCGGTCGTGGTGTTTTCGTCCCTGTAAAGTTCGACGAGATGCCGCGTCGGGTTCAGGGCCCTCACTATGTGATTGTCTTGTTCTTGACGCTGTTGATCGTAGAGCGAAGTGAATCATTGGATCGGAAAGCGATTTAGGGGCCCCGAGTACGTGAACGCTAGTAACACGAGTCATGTGCAGTTGGAGTCGTATTGATCCCCCACTTTGATGCGCGGGGCTGTTCGAGACCGGCCAGCCTTTCGGCTGCTGTTCTCGGGTGGTTCCGTCTTGGGAAGTCTGCGGCGGCTGAGC
>JAYKYS010000169.1:12500-25000 GCA_036924285.1 Asterella californica | reverse complement strand
CTCCAACCCCGCCCCGCCCCGCCCAGATCAACCCCAAAAAGGTATTGACTCTTAACTCCATCAATGCCCAAAATGGTCCCATCTCTGATCCTTCCCTAAACCCTCGCCCCGACCAAAATTGATCCACGGCCCGGTTCGATGGTCCCAGAATTGGTTCCAATACTCCAGGCTTCTCATGCCCGTGGTCCCTCGACACACTCGATGTACAAAGCATCTCTAGGCTGCTCGGGTTGCTGGCTCCAGAAAATGGTCCCGATGGTCCTCACCGGCTCGCCTAACTGCTTTAGCGACTAGTTAGTCTTGACTATCTTTAGCCCAAGTTCTCGGAAGGGTTCCGACAAGGAGAGAATGGTCCGGTTGCCCCTGTGCGTGGTCCGACAAATGGTCCCGGTGCGACAGACGATGGCTCGATCTCGATCAGCGATGGGACCCGGATTACTTTTAACTACGGGCCAACTAGCCTTAGTCATGACTATCTTTAGCCCAAGTTTCCGGAAGGGTAACGAAGTTATGGTCCCGATAAAGACAGTGCTTAACTGTACTGGCCCGGTGTCCGACAAAGGCTCCCGATGCGAGAGATACCCATTTGACCTTTAGCTACGGGCCAACTACCGTTAGTCATGACTATCTTTGGCCAAGTTCTCGGAAAGCGATTCTGAAGCCATTTAGGCATTACAAAAGGATAAAAGAGTACCCTTACTCCTCCATTTTGGGTACGAACCGCCTCGTTAATCATTCCAGGGTAAGGCTAAGTAAAATACTTGCGATTTCTAGTGGGAAATAAATACAACACACCCCCTTTCAGCTTTAATCTTTTCAATCCCGTGTTTCTCTTTGTTTCCTTCTGCTCTCTTAATTTATTTGTTCCTTGTATCATGTATTATGTGTTATATTTGATTTTTCCCATGCTTTTTTTACATATTCCCTTCTTCTTGTTTCCTTCTTAAATATTTCCGGTACATTAGAGGAACAAATTATTACTATTGCTTCTACTTTTAAATATTTCCTTATTACGACTTAATGCTTTATTCAATCTACTGCTTTGCTTTTATTATTGCATCGACTTTGTTATTGCTATAACTTTGTACTATTTCCTTCTACGGAATTTCTCAAATTCCAGAGGAATAATTTCAACTATTTGGTTGCTAATACCTTTTCAGTATTTCCTTCTACGCTTTCTCAGAAAAATAAATTGAACCGTCTTCTTCACTTTTTAGGTTGCTATAACTTTATCTTTGTTAAAACATCTCCTTTTAATATTTCCTTATACGAACTAGGCTCGCACTTACTCGCGAAACAATTAGCTTCGAGGGGTTCGAGCAATTGTTCATCCTCCTCCTCTCGATATTTATGATTTGTTAATGTTGCTGCGGCTCTTGATATCCCATTCCTTTGACGAAAACGCAAATAATGATTTGGCCCAGGGGCCTTTAAGCCTTAATTTAAAGACCCCATGTAACTATTTTTCGTGGAGCCCGATGGAATATTCTTTCCCGATTGTGTCCTACGGCTCCCGATAGAGCGATGCTTTCATGCTGCGACGGCTCCCGATATTAAATTCCTTTGATTTCAACGCAAAGTACGATTTAATTATAACTATTTTTCCTGGAGGCCGATGGTTTAATTTTCCATGATGGTTTCTTCCTCCTCCCGATATTAATTAAGTTGATTTTTCCCCTTGCTTTTCAGAGGGACCCTAATTTAACTAACCCTATTAATTAATTGCCTACAACTTAGGGTGAATAAAATTATTGCTATTGCTTATTTATTATTTCTTTCTACGCTATTTTCGGAACAATCAATCAAACCGTTTGCTTCACTTTATTACTATACCTTTAACTTTAAATATTTCCCTTTAACGAACTTCTCCGGTTTAATCCCATCCCTTTTAATTCAAAATATTTCCCTTTCCACTGAACTTGATTCATAATTTAGGCCCGTTTTTACTCCCGAAACAAATTACTCAGAGGGATCAAGTCAAGTCCCTTTTGAAATTCCCCCTCCTCCCGAATATTAGCGATGGTTTAGTGTCGCGACGGGCTCATGAAATTAAATTCCATACGCTTCAACGCAAAAGTACGATTTAATTCAGGGGCTTCAAGCATTAATTTCTTACTCGGCCGTAACTATTTCCGTGGACCCGATGGTTCCTTCTCCTCCCGATGTTTGGGGTTGCTTTAATTTGTGACATGATCCCGAAATTCAATTCCGTTGACTTCAACGTAAATAACGATTAATTCAGTGCCTTTAGGCCGATTTTTTTACTCGACGTAACTATTCGGTGCCGATGGTTTCCTCCTCCTCCCGATTCATTAATGTTGCGGAGGCTCTCCCGATATTCCATTCCGATGACTTCAACGCAAAGTATGATTTAATTCAGAGGCCTTTAAGCCTACATTTTTTACCCGATGGTAACTATTCCGGTGCCGATGGTTTTCCTCCTCCTCCCGATTCATTAATGTTGCGACGGCTCCCGATATCTTATTCCGACTACTTCAACGCAAAGTATGATTTTATTCAGGGCCTTTAAGCTAAATTTTAGACTCGATGTAACTATTCCCGTGTATTTGATAATGTAGCGATGGTTTACGATAATGTAGCGATAATGTAGCGATGGTTTACTTTTCCCCGGTGGTTTATTGTCTCGCGGAGTTGATTTTTTCTATGAAAATTCTCCATCATCGATAAACATTATTCCTCCCTCGAACTTTTACCTAAACCCATGTTCCATGCTCTCAACAACTGGCTATTATAAACTTGGATACCACCATTTGCAGCGTGATGCGGTCATACCAGGGCCACGCCACCAGATCCCATCAGAACTCTGCAGTTAAATGCCCTTGGGCCGGAATAGTACTGGGATGGGTGACCTCCCGGGAAGTCCCGGTGCTGCATCCAATTCTTTTTTCCTTTTTTTTACGAATTAATTCTTTGGCAATCGAACAAATATATTACGCTGCCAGGCACTAAACTAATTAATTACTCGTGGACTAATGTTCTTTTCATTTTTTGGACGTGAATTGATTCTTTGGTACTGAATAAATTTAATTGCTCGTATGTATGTCTGTTTTTCTTTCTTCCAGCATAAAATAACCTTGAATACGGAACCCATTAGTTTATCATAATAAATCCAAATACCGTAGTACATATTTCATTACTCTATGTGACGTTGATCTATGTCACCCCTTACTTATTCATAATACATCCAAATACCGTAGTACTTCTTCCATTACTCTATATCACATCGATCTAAGAACCCATTACTTATTCATAATACATCCAAATACCGTAGTACTTCTTCCATTACTCTATATCACTTCTGATCTAAGAACCCATTACATATTCATAATACATCCAATATACCGTAGTACTTCTTTTCATTACTCTATGTCACTTTTAACCCATTAGTCTTTCATAGCAACCCATTAGATATACATAATAAACCCAAATATTGGACTGGCTGGTCCAGTAACCTTGAATAACTCTTGAATATGGAACCCATTAGTTTATCATAATAAATCCAAATACCGTAGTAACTTCTTTTCGTTACTCTATGTGACGTTGATCTATGTCACCCATTACTTATTCATAATACATCCAAATACCGTAATACTTCTTCCATTACCCTATATCATTTCGATCTAAGTAACCCATTACTTATTCATAATACATCCACATACCGTAGTACTTCTTTCATTACTCTATGTAACCCCTTCGATCTCTTTAACCCATTAGTCTTTCATAGCAACCCATTAGATATACATAATAAACCCAAATATTGGACACTTTTTCCATTACTCCATGTAAGTTGTTGTATTTAAACTTTTCTTTGTTCTATTTACACCTATTTACTACTTGTGTACTTAAAATACATGTATCCGCAATTGTCAAAGAGTTTATCATGTTTGCCTATTACGTTTCAAATGTCACTTAACACCCCTTCATAAAAAGTGTGAGCAAAAAATTGATGGTGGAGGGTTTAACTTTTCTTAAGAACAAACTTGGTCCTTCTTTGCTTCTTTCCGCGTATATGTAAATCTGCCGGTTGTATCATTTCTATACTTTGCATGTGGTTAGCACACGTAGTTGTTAGACCCTTCAAGGATCCATATCTGAATTTCTCACCTTCAGTTTATTTCAATCAATATCACATATATACAGTTTGGAGCTCATTTATTTTATAGAAACTATTTTCATGGATACTCATTTGTAATATCCCATCATATGGACACTTCACACTCACTATGTCATGAATCATATGTACTTAATAAATGATTATCGTGATCATATAGTTTTGGATTACTCGATCATCCTCTATAGCGATTAGTTTTGATCAGGACTGTGCGCACAGCTCTCCCTCTTTTGTTTAGGGTTCCTCAGTTGATCAAATATAGAATCCAAGTGACAGCTTAACAACATACTGTACTATCCATTGTTTATTCAACTGCAATTAAAATAATTTAGAAGCCAAAGTCAGTTTCAGATGAGAACTGATCTAAGACTCTGAACCTCTAAAAAGTGATTACAGTTGATTCTGAGTTGAACACATTCACATGATGAACTAACTATATCTATTATCACTAAAATAATTCAGAAGCCAATATCACTTTCTTATGAAAATTAATCTAAGACTCTGAACCTCTAAAATAAAGTGTCTTCTGAATAAAAATTTATATTCCATGTCATCGGATATATATATTATGATTTTCTCTAACAATACTCTGTAAACTCCATCTTACACATATTACTCTGACGTTTGTATTAGTATCCTAAACTTTTAGGATCAAGACTTCATATATAGCCAAATGTCACATTCTTATACACCCTCGGTTTTTCAAATATGAATTACAAGTGAGAGTTGAGCAGATTCACACTGTCAAGTAACTATATCTACTATCACTAAAATAATTCAGAAGCCAAAGTCAGTTTCAGACATAAATTAATCTAATACTGTAAAGTTTCAACTGTAACATCTCTATGAATTAAAATCATTATTTTAGATCGCTTATCTGAGTTTTGTGATTTTCCATCGAATCACAACTTATCAATCAGATCTTTCATGTTTACCGAAGTACTATACTTGCCTATTTAGGATTATATACTTCAAACAAGGTCTTTCACTCTTGTTTATACACTCTGGGTTTTTCATATCTAAGTTACTAGAGACAGTTGGACATATTTACTAATCAACTAACTATGTCAATTAACAATTAAAATAATTCAGAAACCAATATCAGTTTCTGCCAACATTTAATTTCTGCAACATTAAACTAAATTTTTCTGTGAATTAAAACTTGAACTTTATATCATTTATGCATTTATTAGGATTTCTTCATACAATGAGCCTCTATTAACAAGATCTTACAACATTTACTCATACTTTTGCCAAAGTACTATTTTAATTCATGGAACTCATCTATGCTTTTCAATTAAATCACTCAATTTTTCACTATGGATTATTGACATCCTTCTCTGTCTTTTCAAGTATTAAAGATTAACATGTATCTTAAAGATTCCTCAGAATTACATGAGTTTAAACCCTACGCTATTTGCATATGATATTTCATGTTCATGTCTAACCCTCAAACTTAAATGGACATGTGCTATCGTTCTGATATCTTGCATATGGTCAAGATAACCAAGTTGAACGTGCTTTATATTTGAATTTAGTTCCAATATAAAATCAATCTATTTGTATACTGTCTCCATGTTCGGTTTTCATATGTACCATTTAAAATGAATTGTTTTGTAGACTATACTTGAGTATATCCTTCCATGTATTCCCTTCTTATAATACTCGAGGTACTGACTTCTCATATGTCACATTGCATCTTTCTTTTCCATTTGATCATATGTATAACTTTATGAAGAGTTTAAAGGAGTCCAACTTGATAAAGTATTACATGATTCAAATAATTCGAACACGCTCCGTTTCAATGCTCAACCTGATTTATTCTATCAATCATTTATCCTCCATACGTGAGTTTTTTCAGTGTCCAGAACAGATTGAATATTAATCATGTTGAGTTATAAAGTCCAGCTTGACTACTACATACTATATGTGTAGGTGAATCTAAATATGTATTAATCTGAATATAATTACTATATGTGTTTATATTCATAGTTTATACATATAGTTTGATATACATTTGGTTTTAATTGATTAACCATACTTCTCCTAACAGATACAAGAAGATACTTCTCAAAGTGACTTATGATATTCTTACACGAATTTATGTCTTTAAACCTTAAGCTACTCATAATATCTGTTCATTTCTAACCCTATATAACTAAAATGCACATATAGTGTCATTTTTATTTACGTGTAACACTTTAATCTTCTTTATATATCAAATGGTTTATGCATCTGATCTGACTTTCGTCAAATAATAGCATTATATTCATTTCATCTTATTATGTTGAGCAGTACGAGGATTCATGACTAACATCTCAGCTGTTAACGTCAACAACCCTTAACCCTCAACTGATAATGTTCTCCATTCTTGATTCATTTATCTTGCAGTAGCATTGAACACCTATGTTTTTTAAACTTTACTCAAGCGAACAACCACTAATATTTTCTGTACTCCCTTGGTTTTTTGTTGTTGTCTTTAATCTATGTCTTGAATATTTTAATAACTTCACTAGTCTAATATATACAAAAGAATTTGGTATAAGTTAGATTCTAGTGAGTAACTTTACTTGTTCTCTCAATAGAAAAAAAATCACAAGAAATTCACATCAACTTGACTTAGATGACAATAATATTACGGTTCAATTACTCATGGGAAGTCCTAGACGATAATAAAGTTAAGTTTGAACTTCAACTTTTGTGTTCTCGTGTGTTGTTAAAACTCTATAGTATCAAACTTTAATTTCTTTATATATTCTGATGTTTCGTCAAATAATACCCATTATATCAATTTAATCTTATTATATCCAAGTAGTATCATGATTCATGATTTTCTCTTCTCTTAACGTCAACAACCCTCAACTGATAATTTTCTTCATTCTTGATTTATTTATCTTACAATAGCATTTAACATCATGCTTTTTAAACTTTAATCCAATTTATTATTGGATGTATTGTATTATGTTAAAGTACTGATACTTCGTACTCGTCATTACATCTTCCCTTTCCATTAACTCATATAAATGTTGATTCAAAGTTTAAATAAAATATGATCTCTATATCTCTTCCACTAATATTTTCTCTACTCTCTTGGCTTTTCCTATTGACTTTAACCATATGTACTGAAGTTCATCTTTATACGTATCATTACAATTTTCTCTTTTCTCGTATAGTAGTTTATTCATTGTTAAAAACAAGCAAGATCTTGATATAGGTTTGAAAATCAAGTCCAGCTTAACTACTATATTCAAAAGAGTTTGATATATATTCACTTTTAATGAGTCGCTTATCCTATCAAATACAACAACTTAAAGATCAAGACTGGTCTCACTCAGATGTCATTAGAAATGTCATTTAGATGGTTTCTGACCCTTTTACACTGGAAACATTCCTCTGAAGTATAAACCGTAGATATTCATAGTGTTCATTCCTAACCCTAGAACCCTATTCATACACATGTAGTATCAATTTAATATCAGATGTTTTTGAAACTTGTGGTACCATATTGTAACCCTACATCTTTCTCTTTTTGGTTTATCATGTAGAACTTGGTTTCAAAATATTTAACAAATATAAGTAGAATTAGTTGATTAAGTATTACATGATTCAAATAATTAGAACACGCTCCGTTTCAATGCTCAACATGATTTATTCTATCAATCATTTATCCTCCATACGTGAGTTTTTTCAGTGTTCAGAACAGATTGAATATTAATCATGTTGAGTTATAAAGTCCAGCTTGACTACTACATACTATATGTGTAGGTGAATCTAAATATGTCTTAATCTGAATATAATTACTATATGTGTTTATATTCATAGTTTATACATTTGGTTTTAATTGATTAACCATACTTCTCCTAACAGATACAAGAAGATACTTCTCAAAGTGACTTATGATATTCTTACACGAATTTATGTCTTTAAACCTTAAGCTACTCATAATATCTGTTCATTTCTAACCTTATATAACTTAAATACACATGTAGTGTCATTTTTATTTACGTGGCACGTATGTATAGTAGTTAAGCTGGACTTGATTCATAAATCTCACCATAAATCTCTTGGATAACAATAAGATGATATTTCACTAATGAGAAGTTTACAACAATAAATAGTTAGGCCTCACCTTTATCTTTTGTATTTTCTTGTTCGTAAGACTCTAGATTATCAAACTAAAATTTCATTTATATACTAAATCGTGTCTTAGGTTTCATCAAATAATACCATTATATTAATTTACATCTTATAGGTTTTAACTATTACTTAGACTGTTTACCGAAGTTCTACCTTAATTCATGACATTCATCTCTTCACTTCACGAATATAACCCTCAACTGATAACCTCTCTCCGGGAAAATTTACTTATTAAGCTTTTCTGACCCTAAAACTTAAATACATAATCCCAATAGCGTTCTGATATGTGCATATGGTCAATCTACACATGGTTCAATTTCTAAATTTAAATAACTTGACAATTATTCTAAATATATTTTATATTCACTTAACTGAATATCACATGTAGTCCATCATATATACTTCATATACCTTCAGGCTAGATCTTAAAGACACATGTAATGTCGGTTTAATATTTTGGATATGGTCATCTATACACCAATTAAAGCTATATATTTATACATCTGGTAACATATAAGGATTTCAATAAGGAAATCAACTTGAACATAAGTTGTATTCTGTTTTCCATGTTTTATTGTTCCATTTAATACCGAGATGTTTTTGAAACTTTACTCCAAGATATAGATCCCATTATTACACATATACTTCTTACTTTTCATTCTCTGCATGTAGTAGTTCATACTATATGTCTTTCTATGTAGATTTACTATCAATGATAGATGTTTGAGAAACTTTACCCTTGAATGTATTCTTTTAAAATACATTGATAAGAAGATATACTTGTCATGACTTTTATATATGTATATAAGGTTATATCTTTCTTTCTCATACTTGACTAAAACAAATGAAAGGTATTTAGGTTGAATTATCAAGTCCAACTTGACAACTACATATTAAGTATAGTAGTAGATTATTTACATCACGAGAGTTAGGTATATCTTAGGTTTTAATGACAAGCAGTACTTATTCTATCGACTCAAGAAAATCGCACCAATATCACTTAGAGGATAGTAATGCGATGGTACTGTTTGCAACTACAGTATATTTAATTCTCAACTTCATTTTTGAATTCTCTTGATTTAAGACTGACTCTCTATAGTATCAAACTTTAGTTGTTTGTGAATTAATATTATATGTAAGATAGTTTATGACTTTTCTCATCAATAAGACCATCTTAATTTGTTCTTAGAGTTTAATTCAGCCTTAGTACCAAAGTACTATAATCTGATATACATTGGTTCTTGATTAAGAACCTTTCCTAATAATTGATAATATTCTTTTTGGATATTATCATATATACACCAGTTCAAGATATACATAGGGTAACATATAAAGATTTGAATAATAAAATCAATCTGAATAAAAGTTGTATTCTGTTTTCCATGGTTCACTGTTTCATGTACATTTAATACCCAGATGTATTTTAAATTAGAAACTCTACTCGAAAATATCCATTCCATTATGACACTAATACTTAAAACTTGTCATGCTCTGCATGTAGTAACTAATACTGTAAGTTTTTGATGTAGCATTTACTATCAATGATATATATTTTAGAAACTTTATTCCAATATACTCTTGGATGTATTGTTTTACGATACATCAAAGAATATACTCGTCATGAATATCACTTAGGACCCTTTTGTAATAACTGGTAATGTTCTTTTTGGATGTTATCATATATACACCAGTTCAAGATATATACAGAGTAAAGATTTGAATAATAAAATCAACCTGAATATAAGTTGTATTCTGTTTTCCATGGTTCAGTGTTTCATGTACGGTTTAATACCCAGATGTTTTTTAAATTAGAAACTCTACTCGAAGATATCCATTCCATTATGGCACTGATACTTAAAACTTGTCATGCTCTGCATGTAGTAATTTGATACTGTATTTTTTTATGTAGCATTTACTATCAATGATATATATTTTAGAAACTTTACTCCAATATACTCTTGGATGTATTGTTTCACGATTCATCCAAAGATATACTCTCCATTATGAAAATGATACGTAATACTTGTCATGCTTTGCATGTAGTAATTAATACTGTGTATTTTTTGTGTAGCATTTACTATCAATGATATATATTTTAGAAACTTTACTCCAATATACTCTTGTTGTATTGTTTTACGATACATCAAAGGATATACTCGTCATGAACTTTCTATGCAACATTATATCTTTCTTTTTCGTGTTTGACTAGAACAAATAGGCTGAATTATTGAGTCTACATTGACAACTAAATACTAAATACTATGTGTAGTAGTAGATTATATATATTACGAGAGGTTTGTATATCTTAGGTTGAAATATCCTTTATTCTATCTATTCAAGAAACTGAGATGAAACTTAGACGACAATAATATGATGGTCTTGTTTGCAACTATGTTATAGTTCTCATCTTCATCTTTGTATTAGAAGTTTTATTCAGACTTAGTACCAATTTACTACCAAAGTACTATCTTAACTCATGACTTGCATCTCTTCTCTTCGAGAACATTAACAACCATGTACATCTCTAAGTACTAAGTACTTTTCTGATCTGCATAGTAGAATACATAAAACACATTATCTTGTTTATCAACATTTAGTGGCAGATTTACCAACAATGAGTTAAATTGAGTTTGAATTATCCTCCCAACTATTTCATCAAATACAAGAAATTCTACTCATCAAATATCACTCAAGACCTATTTGCAATAACTGGTAAACTCACAAGTATATTCATGAGTTTATAAGGTAATATTTCGTTCTAACCCTAAAATACACAAGCCCAATAACGTTTTGATGTTTTGCATATGATCAGTCTAAACAAGTTCGTGCATCTCAACGTTAAAATAATATAACCAATCCAAATGTCTAGATGCGGGGATATTATCATATACATATATTCCACATAACAACTTTCATGTTTCATTCTAGCATATTACATATTAGCTTGATTCAAGGTTTTAATTAAGTCGAAATATCAAGTCTAGCTTCACTACTACGACTACAAATAATGAAACGGTCTTATTGACAGTATAAGTACGGATGATCATTAAAACTAAACGGGTATCTCACTATCTTATATACGCAGTACTTTCAAAATAACTATGTGCTAAAATAATACAATATCTATTTTTTCCACCTACTATCATATAACTTAGAAGAAAATGTGCATGGATCTCTACGTCGAGAAGAAAATTCATTATTAATTACTTTGTAGAAATAGCTGTTAGAAAAACAGTGTTGTCTATATGGAAAGAATTATCCAAATGGGTTTAGTACTAAATGAAGATAACATATTTCTAAAAGACAAGTTTGAGATAAAACAACCCGTTAGAACATCTACATATTCTATTAATATTAGAGACTTAAAATAAAGACAAGTCAACTTATAAATTCTCTCTCCTTGAGAATAATAACGATGTAAAATTGGTTAAACTTTTGATGATATAATATCTTACTTATTCTGATATTATATCACCAAAATATGACACTTAGATGACAATCATATGATGGTCTTGTTTGCAGCAATAGTATATTTAGTTCTCATCCTCCTCTTTGTATTCTCTTGATGTTAGACTCTATAATATCAAACTTGAGTTATGTGTGAACTAATATGCATATATCAGATCGTTTGCGATTTCCACCTGTAAGATCATCTTGAATTCACTAAAATAATAAAATATATTATTTAGCACCTCCTAACATAAGCGACCTCAAGTATAACTTAGAAGATAATGTGCATGGATCTTTATGTAATCTGGTTATCAAGAAGAAAATCCATCACTAATTACATTGAAGATCTCGCTGTTAGAAAATATACCCAAACTCGTATTCACCACCAATTTCGTTTATCCACCCTTTATCCGATCTTAGGTATATCATTGATAAGATGATAGATAATTAAAATAAAGAAATTCAACTTATAAGTTCTCTTTCCTCGAGAATAATTACGGTATACAATTAGCAGATCTTTTGGTGATATAATATCTTACTTATTCGTCATTACTTTGTAGACATCGCTGTAAGAAAATATGTATGAATACAATTATCAAAATATATATTTTTACTAAATGAATAAGATATGTTTATGAAAGATAAACTAAATTAAAACTACTCATTAGATCATCTCGTTATTATGCATGCAGCATATTTATTACCACTAAATGAATGGTTCTGATCTTTACTGTACATTTTAGCACATATATAGATTATTGATAAAATCATGGAGAATATA
>JAYKYS010000168.1:0-61046 GCA_036924285.1 Asterella californica | reverse complement strand
CTGTATCTGCTGTGACTGCTGCACTTCTTGTCAACAAAAGTTGACAACGCTTGAGGTGTAATGCAGGTGGGAGAGGTGGCAAACCAGGCCAAGGCAAGAAGCTAGAGACCCCAGCCATGAAACACATCAGGTGAACAGCAATGCTGTGCCTGCAGTGTTGTGCAGTGCTGTACCTGCAGTGGCGTGCAATGCAGCACCTGCAGTGATGTGCAATGCAGCACCTGTGTTGCCTGATATTTACATTACCTTGGAACAGCAACAAGTCGGGGATGGTGACTAGTCCACAGCAGATCAGGCGAGCTGCTGTTGGCTGGCAGCGCGTAGCATGCACACAGGTGCAGGCCAATCAGTATGCCTGTTTCTTTTGTGTTACAAGAACTTTCTCCAAAAAATGCTTTGTGTTATGAGTAGCTGGGCATGTTTCTCTCCAGCATTATGGCAACTACTCTGTCCAGCTCTTGCACCGGCAGTAACTGCATTAGATGAGATCATAGAGTGGTGGTGCAGACAGCTTCTGGTCAGCATGGTGTTTGCTGTCTAGTTCAGTGGCCTATGCACATATTGACAACAAAAATGTGCAGACTGCATGCCGTCAGCACGTAGTGCATTTGCATGCGGCACAACTAGTCCTTGGCAAGCAACAATGCAGGGTGTCTGACCTAGCGATGAGTCCCAGCTGTACAGAGGACTCAGATGCTATACCCGCCACAATGCCCCAAGGGCAGCGGGCAGTCATCTCTGGACAGCCTAATGCTCGTGCGCGCCGCCTGGAGTTCTGTAAGCCCCTCCCCATCATGGGTTTGCTGCTTGTTTGACTTTGCTTGCTTGATTTGTCTGAGGAGATGTTGTACGCTCTGCTCAAGGATCCCGACACAATCCTGTCTGAGACTTGCATGTGATTGGTTGCCTTCCTACTCGTGTAAGTATGTGATTGTGGCTTGGGCCAACACTGTATAGCCTGCCTACATGTGTGTGGGTCCCGTATTGAGACACATAGCACTCAATGCGGCAGACATTGACAGGCATGCTTGGCTGCAGGCCCCATTCCTACCATGCAAGAGCTGCAGGCTGCAGAGGCCCAGGTTGGCGATGATTCTGACTCAGGCTTTGGAGAGCAGGATGCAGCAGCAGGTACGATGCATTGGCAGCCATGAGGCATCCTGCTCATGCACAGCCACATGCACTCTTACTTGACAAGTTCATTACCCTTGTTGTACACTAATAACAGCCTGTGTGGAGCGGCACTGCAAGTTTGCATTTTTTTGTGCTGGAGCTATCTGTTTTTGCTCGTTGTGTGCAGCCACAGTGGTAAGGCGTTTGCCTGCTTGTCTACAGAAATTGCAACCAAAGCGGAGCCAAGGGCAGCAGGCAGAGGTTGGTTGCAAAAGGCTACCCGCACAGTCCCTTTGGGCAGGTACCTGCATACGTCCTGTCATGCATAGCTCCATGCTTCATACCAATTTGCCAACACAGTATGTTCAGTTCCGTGAGAATCTGATGCAATTCACTGCATGTGGTCTACTGTTCTTTCACACATGTGGGACATCATCCCATTGTTCATCTACTGCAACTCAAGCACATACTGTGTTTCGCCAGACCCTTGCCCACTATAGTAACCAATAGCACCCCTCCCCCTTCATCGCTGGCTGCTGCTGCGTTGCATGACTTCTCAGCTGCATTTGATTCAATGACTACCTGCAACAAGTGGTGCAGGTATGGTAGCAGACAGAAGGCTCAAGGTGCAAGCAGCACCTTACCACCTGCTGGCAAGGCGCTGCTCACCCGTCTGTCTCAACTCCAGAGCGCCCTCAGCCCTCACCGTCTCCCTGAAGGTCTGCTGAATAAGAAGATGCCGGCTTACACCACTGCGGCACCAGACATTGGAGCAGGTTGCACAGCAGGTGCTCCAGAATTTGGTGCAGGCTCTGCTGCCTTGGCTCAGGCTGTTGTGCAGACAGACGCTGGCACTGATGACCCTGGTGGGGACAGATCAAGTTTGGTGTCTGTACCAGATCCGCTTGTTTTAGGGTATGCCAAGCCAGCACGCAGGTTGATTCATCAGCTCACATGTCCTCAACTGCTTTTGTATTGACTGCCAGGCAGGCTGCTTGCCACTCTTGCCACCTGACATGTATACGTGCACCTGTTGCCAAGTTGTGATTTACTAGCAGGCAATGGCACAGAAAGGGAGGAAACAAAAAGATAGAAATGCAGGCGCTGTCCATATCATGCTGCCTGCTGCAGTTTACTAGAAGAGCAGCTCACATGAGCAGGCCCAGCTTGGCTGTTCACCTTGACAGTGCAGGAGTGCATGTGAAACAGTGCGAGCCAGTAATAATATACCTGTCGAAGCATGTGATCTTTGCAGCAGGCAAAGGGGTTACCAGCAGCCCAGCCAAACATTGCATAGATGGGCAAATGCCTGTACGCAGGAGGCGCAAGCTGACAAATCGCAAGAGCGCAAACCCAAGCATGCACTCTCGGCCTCTAGCATCCGCTGACCAAGCTGACACAAGTACACAGGCACAGTGACTGCAAGTCAAGACCAAAGCCAAGCTGTCCTTCCCATCTAATGATGACGCGCAGTGGATGCATGAAAATGCCAAGGGTGCAATCAGTTGCAGTGGCTCACCTTGTGTGTGTACCAGGAAACTCTGACTGTGCTCAGTTCAGGTGCAACAATATAAGCTTTTCCTCTATGCATCTTCGACTAAGTGAGCCTTGCATGTTTTCATACAGCCTTAATGGCGTGATCAAGAGTTTGAGACTGTGGCTGCATTACTGCAGTGCAGATGTCCATACTGGGGCAAACACCCACACATTGTTTGAATTAGGGCTTCATCCAAGACGCTGCAGCAACTTGAGTGTATACTGCTGTTGAACAGTCATCATGACACCTGCAGTGTATCTGCCAGCGACCCTCAATGCCACTATCTGTCTCAGAAGCCAGCAAGTTGCATGCTGGCTCTTTCCATAAGCTGTCATTGAAGCTGCTAGGAAGCTGTGAACAGAGCTACAGAAAGGGTGGGCCTCAATGCAACACAAAGCTTTCTGCACCTTCACCTGATTGCTTATGCAAAGCAACTCACAAACTGCAGGGTGCTGACACTGAAGGGCTTGTAACCCAGTACATATGTGTTTTGCATTTGCGCATTGTGAGCATTATTTGCGCTTCTTGATCTTACTCTTGTACTATGTTGGTAGCGTATTGTGTCTACTGCAACTACCATGGCCAGCTGCCTTGACTGCATCAGTTAATTACCTTGGCCCGTGTTCTTGAAAAGCTTTGCCCAGCAACATATTGCACGTTTGCATACTGGATGGACCATAAAAACTGTCCCACAAAGTAACAGTTACTTGCTGAGATTGATCAAGAATTGATCAAACATCGATATAATGCAGCAGGCATGGCTGAGATCAAGCAAGACAGGTGGCCCAGGTGACGTAACAACTGCTGTGCGTTGGCATTTTCAAACAGAAGGCTCAACCCAACGGAGGATTGCTAAAACCAGACAGAGCTCTACTGTCTTGATTCACAGGGGAGCCCTGCCTTGTTCCCACAACACTCTACTGGAACAAGACATGATTTGAAATGCCAATGCACACCAAATGTTGACTCAATGTTGTTCGGTGGACTGCTAGTGTGCACACTACTGCAACAGTTGAATGGACAACTTCATGACTGGCTGGCAATGGCACGTTGGCAAGCTTTGCTGAAGCACCTTCCCGTAACCCTTTATCCTACAAAACATCATGTCTAGCCTATGTACCTGGAGCAAATGTGCTATACAGGGCTGTGTGCATGAGGTTGGTTTGCATGCAGCTTGCTAGGCCAATCAATCCACATACTGCAAAGTGGGGTTGGGGGGCAGACCTGACACATCAGACACCTTGGCCTGAAGCACAGGTAACAGTAACAAGCAACAGAAGATTTGGTCAGCATGGCAGCTCCAAAAAAGTTAAATGCTGCACTGGGCCCATGCATAGGTAGGAGAGAAAGGTGAGAAGCTGCTGAGTAATGCCACTAGTCCAGATGCTGAAAGAAGTCAGAAAGTTCTGCTGTAGGGGCTGATTGCGCCATTACTGTAATAAGCTTCCAGTCTGCCTTGCTCAACATGGCAGAGCGAAAGGCTATGGCGCAATCAGGCCCTAGGTCATCTAAGGTTTTCATCAGAATTTGCAATGGTATCATGCATATACATAGCATTCGGAACCCCAATTCAACCCTCAGTGCATGCTTGCAAGGCAAGCAATTGCTGTCATTGCATGCAGCAATGCCAGCATGGCAAGACCAGCAGTTCCAGCATGACAAGTTCAGAGTAAAACGGCAATAGAACTCAGAGAGATCCCGACTGCCAGTAGCACTTGACTTGCACAACGTGCAAAAAGTATAGCAGATCGCAAAGCAAATCGCAACTTGACTGTGTTCAGCAACCCAGCCTTCACCTTGCAGAAAATCTTCGCATCTGTCTGCAGGTATGTAGGCTTCCTGCACAGTTTTGTCTTTGTTTGGGCCCTTGCTGATACGCCGCGGCACCCACGGCAGGTTGCGCTGATCAAAAGACCCTGCAAGTGGTCGTTAAACTAGAGAAGGCGGATGAGGCAAACGACCACGGCAGATGGCATCAATAATATGCTGCTGAGCTACTTGACACGACTCCAAGCGCCCCAGTCGCGGCCGGGCGTAAAGCAATTTGAACTGCGCTGTGCTCGGTTAGTCACCTTCCCGGCCTGCTCCGCTCAGAGCTCACTCAGCTCGAGGCGGTTTTCCGATGAGTGCGATGCGATATAAGCGGGCAGACTTCCACTGTCGGCGACATCGGGATTGTCGGCATCGGGATACTCAAGCTGAGGGCACAAAGACAAGGTCTGGATGGTATTTGGCTGTTTTGCAGTTAATGCACAGCTGACTCCGGATCAAAAGGGCCCCGCAACTCGCAGTGTTGACAACACTGTGTTGTAACTTCCACAATTGTGCAGTCGAGATGAGCTGTTTAGCCACTGGGCGTGAACCCCTCAAAGCATTCTTCAGGTTCGTTATCTTCAAGGTGAAGGCGCTGTAGCTGAGTCAGGCGTTCATGCTGCTGCCAGGCACGCAACCACTTGCACGCCCCGTCGGCTTTACCATAATTGTAATCATCATCGCGAAGGTGACGCACCTTAGACAAACTGAACGAGCTTGCAGGACGGCGGCAGCCCAGCCCTTGCTGACCACGGAGCAACGCACAAAATCTTCGGGTCTCTCAGTGTGCGACGAGATCACGGACAGCAGATCGGATTGCATATCCCTCATCCGTAGAATTGTTGTCTTCATCCTGACACTCACGTAAGCAGATGGCGCTCGCTGAGAAAGCAAACAGCTGCCGCATCTGAACGCAGTCTCTTTCGCAAGTACTGAAAAAAAAATGCCGAAATTTGCATCCCACGGTTGGCGCCAAAGCGAGACACGGCGTGCGTGAGCATCTGATTGCTGCTGTTGCTTGCTGGCAAGCGGACTGCACAGGAATGCGACAACGGTTGTAAGTGCAGAAGAGCTGTAGCCCCGGGGCAGGCGCAGGCCATATGTCACTTGTTGAGTGCTATCATTGTCTCCTGTGTAGTGGTGCAGAATTGGCTGCAGTCTGCGCAACTCCGTAAGACGCAAACAGTAAAGGTAACTGTCATAGCAGCGCCCCATACCCTGCTTTCGATCTTGTATAACACGAGTCTTCTTTTGGTATGTGGCAGGCATTGACAAGGCTCTGAACGCTTCTTACGAAGGAAAAGATGACAAGCCAAGGATCACGGCGCGCACGGCCTCCCAGGCACGCCACGGGTCATCTCTTTCTTCGCCATATATGTACTGGTTCCCTTTTGCGCAACTGTGGCCGGTTCATGCAACAAGGGATCACTGCACTATGCTGGTACATACAAGCTTGTCTTGACATGCACATTCCTGCAGGCTTGACAGGGACACTTCCATGATGGCAAACTCGTCAGCCAATGAGTGTTACTGGACAAAAGCACGTCCAGAAGGGGAGTTTAGAAAAACAACTGCAAGGGAGGTAGGATAAGTATTGACTGTTCTGCCTGTTGCTGTTTTGCTTTGCTGGTGACTACACTCTGAATGGGTTTATCTGTGCTGCAGACACATTACGCTGGACTGACAAGTGCCTGTCATGACTGTCAGACGTCCATTCCACCACATAGGTGTCAAAGCACAGATTCCTGTGAGGCAACCTTTTGCATGACGTAAGACACAACCCTTTGCTTTTTACATCAGCATTTCCTTGGCTATTCTCAATATTTCTTGCAGTCATGATGGCTGCGTCTCTTGGTGTAGTTGAGACGTGTTGCAGCTCGTTGGTCTTGAGGTTGTAACTTTCAGTGTTACGTTTCTGCAGGTGTGCTCGCAAGTGGCGGGAAAAGTTTGTTGAATCAAAAGCTATCAGTCCAGAGCAGGTGGATAGATACGACCAAGGCTGGTGCCCAAGATGCCTGGGCATCTGTGCTTGCAGAAAGTGCCTCAACAAAGCGGCCCAAGTTGTTGGTGGAGCGGCGCCGTTGTTTTCATCAGAGCAAGAGAAGGCTTTTGCACTGCACATGCTGGCCGTCCTCAGGCCCCACATTGCAGACTTCACTGCTGCTAGAGATGCTGAGGCAAGACTGCACTCTGCGTGCTCAAACCATTTGTCTTGCCAGTGCATGTTCATCGGTGTGTTGAGCGCTCTCCATGTCAGATGCGTGCATTGCTGCTACACTGATACGTCAGCACAGTTGATTCAAACAACAGTTGCTGGTCATGTGCTGTCTAGCTTATCTACCTTTTGTGAATGCACACATGTCCCTTCGATTTTCCTGTGCACATTTGATTGATCATAAGCTTTACTGCAAGCACCATGTCACTAACATAACCAGCTGAAATTTTCCATATAGCACATCTGACAGGCAGTTTTTGTGTTATGGAGCTGAAGTCCTCTCACTTGTTGCTGTAGATAGCAGTAGGTGACAATGGCGAATCCGCCAGTCTAGAGACATTGCGCCTTGTGCCCTTGGTGGAGCGGCAGCAGTGTGATGGATGTGCTTCCTGCATAACAGATGTGCACCGGACCTGTAATGAGTGTGGCTATGATGCATGCATCAGATGCTGCCGTGGCTTGCGTGAACAAGGCCAGGTAAGCAGTTTACAAAACGTCACCTGCCCTAAGTACTGAAGCCTTGTCTGCTTGTTATGCTCCATCTGCCTCAGTTTGCCATCTTGCCTTGTCACCTTGCTTTGTTGTGCAGCCGTGCAGCATGGCATAGGTGCACAAGATAGTTTGCAGTGTAGCAGCCGCACCCCCGCCTGCCAGACTCACCGCAGGCTTCAATCTTTTCACACCTGGAATTTGCTTTCAAATACAGTTTGTGTTGTCAGGACGTGGTGTGTGGTAAGTGTGACGGCAGTGTCCATTTGCACCTGGTGCGGCGCTTCAAGCCTTCAGATGACACAACCTTGGCGTCCATTGATGAGGTAATGCTCCTGTATTGGGTGCCCATGAGGCATATCTTATGCGACATCCCCATACCCTGCTTTGCTTTGTGTCAGGCTGTGCCTTCTGTGCGTAAAGGGTGCTGCCAATGGTTTTATTTGTTTTACATTTGTGGTTTCTGTTTTGAGCTGTAAGCGCAATAAGTGAGAGCCGCCTTAGCATCCAAATCTGCAATACATAACACAGCTGTATATGTTGTAGAGCTTGTTGATGTCACTGCAACAGGCCTTGAGGGCGCACAACATGGAGCCTGGGCGGCAGCACCTATGGGACTTTGACATCTCCCCAGAGAACAAGCTGGCCGCAATCAATGCTGGGCCTCCCATCAAGAAGAACAACAAACCCCCCAAGAACACCAGCAGGACAAAGAGAGGGGGTGGTCACTCAGAGGCTGAAGCACTAGAGGAAATATCTGAAGATGTTCCTGAAATGGTTGCTGAGCCAATTGGTGAGATGGTTTGGTGGGAATATGGTCTTGGTCCACAAGTGAATGTAGTCAAGCCAGCATCAGGCAAGAGGGGTAAGGGGCGACAGATGATCCAGTATCAGCACTTAGACGAACCCAAAGAGGGTGAAAGCGATTGTTCAGATGATGGCTATGAGTCCAACAGTGAGCAAGTGCCAGAAGAGGAGCCAGGTAACTAGTCTGCATAGCTCTGCTCAGGAATGACGCATCACTGCCTACATCCTTACATATATGTCTACCTTGACTTGGCAGGGATTGCTCAACTGATGCAAATCCAAAACATTGGCAACCTCACTGACAAGCTTACTCCTTATTTTCAGCATACTTGTTACTTGCCGATGTAAGTGGTAATCCAGGGCTCACTGTTTGGCAAGTCCATACGTGCTTGCCTGTGCTGCAAGTCTCTCTCTGTAAGCAAGCTGGTCAGTCTTCCCAAAGGATTTCTTGCAGTGACAGGAATAGCAAGGCATGCTCATCAGTCACCAGTGGACCCACTTATCCCGTCACTTGTCTGTTCTTGCAGCTGGTGAAGGCATTTCTGGAGAATCGTTCCTAGCAGCTCGTGCTGAGAATCATGCTGGGGTGGGGTCAATGCAGCCTGTGGAGGAAGGCTCAACTGCCTGTCACATGGCTGGCCATGGGAAACAGGTACCAGTATTGGCTGTTGTGTTGCTTGTTGATGCACCTTTTTCATTAGTCTGTATGTCCTGTGTGTGGGTGATTTGTAGTGCTGTCTGCATCTCTTGCTTCTTGTATGCTTTTGGCCTCGCATTTGGGCATTTCACATGTTCTCACATGTCAGAACCTTTTCTTGTGCGCAAGGCTTCGAGTCTGTTGTCAATTCAACCCTGCATTGTGACAGTTTTGCCATTGATTAGCAAATGGTGTTGATCAGTGATACATTCAGATCTGGGGATGTGAGCATGCTGCTGTAAATTACACTCTTGTTGTGCACTATCATGTGCTGCTGTACAGGCTGCTGGCTTGCATGACAGAAACGCAACCAAAGGAAGGCAGAGGAGCCGGATGAGTCGAGCACCCGAGCACCGAGTCCAGCTTGCTGCTCTGGACCAGAACGCCCAGCTGCACAAACCATCCTCCGCCCCAGCCCTGATCACTGGTGCACCTGCCAGGAATGGCAGCAGACCTGTTGACAACATGGATGGCGACTGTGCAGCGCGCAACGACGTAGAATGTACAGGGCAGGGTGTAGGCAGCGCTGCAAGTGGGGACCCCGATCATGCCAGACAGGCGCCTGCACTAGATGCTGCACCCTCATTCAACATCAGTCATGTTTTGGCATCTGTCGTCTCAATTGTGCATCCATTGATGACCGTAATCCATGACCACTGCGGCTGCAACTCACGGCCTGTGGATCAGCAGACCCTGACCGATCTTCAGCAGATGTACGATACTGTCAAGCCACACTGGAAGGCTGTCAAGAAGGTTGTCCGGACTGCCAGCACAGGCAAGGGTCCAGTAGCCCTAGCAGTTGGGGAAAAGCCCAGCAAGCAGGCCAACGAATGTGGCAGTGCAAAGCAGCATGAGGCTGCAGAGCCTCCCAGCCAAACAGCTGCAGTGGGACACAGCGCTTTGCCTGAAGGAGGGGGCGCAGCAGCATCTGAGCAGGCAGTAGTTGAAGTGGCCAAAAGGCTGACTGGCCCACAGGAGGCTGCTGCAACTGACAACAGGCTGGGTCAGGCAGCCATCACATCCCTACAGGACCTTGCACCAGGTGAGCATACTGCTGCAGGCATACCAGCTGACTGACGGTGTCACTGACCTGCAGTAGTGCAGTCATGTGGCAGTGATCTTCACACCCAGGAACTGCATTACCAGCTGTTGCTGCTGCCATCACCTCGTTGGTAGCTGCATGCCTGTCAACTTTTCCATCAGCGTAATGCTATACTTACATACATGCTGACAGTGTCGTCATTGGCAAGCTAGCTTCGAGTATTTGAGGTATAGTTGTGTGCAAATGCAGGCAGTACCGGTGAGGCCTTTGCTGAGAAAAGCAAGCAGAAGAAGAAGCGGGGAGCAGGCAAGGGGAAGAAGGCAGTTCCCGTCGACATGGAAGTTGACACTGAACAAGCTGTAGGCTCCAACCCCCTGGAGGCACAGCCCACTGTGGCACCCCGTGAAATGGTATGTCATGCCAAACTGTCTCTGCCACACTGCTGATAAATAATCTACTATCTTTTCCACACAGGCAGGGTGGTAGTGTCCGTGCCACACTGCTAACAGATAGTCTGCTTATTTTGCTACACAGCCAGGGTGGTTGTGCATTGCTTGCAGATCAAGTGAAGCATCTTGGAGCGAAAGGTCCGTCACACTGCAGTTGCAACCTGTAGTTATGGGCTGCAGATGATCTATTTGCACTTGGCTTATATCGTATGACAACAGTACCCGGCAAAAGTAACAATCCTTCAGTACAATCAACTGTACCAGCAGTTTTGCCAAAATTACTAATGTGTTTTTAAGAGGCAATGACAGTAATGATGTTCATGGTGACATCTGTACAGCATGTCAATTTGATAATGCTGTTACAAACATGTAAGCTGGTTTGCTGCTTCAGGGGCCTGACTGGGATGAGCTAGCAGAGCAGCAGAAGCGCATCGCCTCTGCCAGGTCCAGCAGTGCCAGTGATGCCGCCAGTGCTGATGCGGCTGCCTCTAACTACCTCTGGACCCCACAGGCTGCTGACTGCGCCATGGACTCTGGCACCCGCCCACAGAGCACCAGGTCAGCAGCTCACAGGCCATCATGCTTGTGCATCATGACTCATGTCCATGTATGTGCCACCAGCGTCTGCCAATGCAGGACATGCTGCCACAATGACACAAGTCTGTTGGTTTGGAAACTTGCACCCTCCAACAGAAATGTGATATGCATAGAGTCTGCACATTGTGCATGCCCGTTGTGCTGCTATCTCGTTGCAACTTAAGCTGTATGCACAGCAAACCTTCATTTGCAAATTGGGTGCAATTTTTGTGGTGTACCAGGAGCTTGCAAACATTGCAGTACGTACCGCTTTCACCTGGATCAACATATATCATGAGAGTCCTTCAAACTCTGCCCGCTGCAATCATGCCACCTCACCTTCTTCTCTGGGGGTTGCAGAATCTTTCAGCAGCAGTTCTGTCAGTTGGGCAAGCCTGTGATAGTGCGGGGCATCAAGCCTGGCTTCCTGTGGGACCCCAACACCCTGCAGCGCGCCACCATCAACCTGAAGGGCATGTTTGGCAAACGCGAAGACAAGTCTGCTGCCAAGGTCAAACAGAAGATGGCCACGCCTTTGACTGTAAGCACGTCGCCCCCTCCTCCCCATCCACTCCCTTCAAAACTCCCTTGCACTTGAGCACCAACAGCTGCCAATTGCTGTTGACTTAGCTGCCTGGTGAACCATATTGATCTGTGTGCTGCAAGTCTAAGATTGGATTGCTTGTCCGCATTCAGCTTCTTTCTGGGTGTTTGCATCCTCACCTATGAGAATGTGGTGCCGGCATGCAAGCAGCATCTCCTCTCAAGCTCTGCGTTTGCTGCATGTGGCTGTATCTGTTGCCTTGTTCCACTGTCAAAGTTTGTTCACTCATATGGGTTGTGTACATGTGCCATTTTGTGACATTCAACTCGCTCGTACTGCGGACATCGCAAAAGCTGTACAGTTTGGGTGTTACAGCTGATGTCTCCATGTCTCGTGTTCTCTGTCTTGCATAGTTGAATGCATCATTCCTATTGTATAGTTGCTGAGATACTTCAGCTGAAGGTGAATTGCTGAGTCAGGTCACAATCTCACCTTGGCAATCAGAACAGACCCTCAACTGGAAGATTTGTGCTCGCAAATCAATACTGATACGATCACATTCTTTTGGTTCTTCGCAGCGCTGCCAACTAATGTTAATAGTTTAGATGTTGCTCCTTGATGAAGCAACAATGCATTGATGTGTGTGGGTGTTTTGGCAGGTGGTGGACATGAGAGATTATAGTGACTACGCCATGAAGCAGTCAGACTTTTTCAAGGCCTTCACCCATGGTGGTGACAACCTCGGGGGCGGCCATGAGCCCCTCATGCTCAAGGTCAAGGACTACCCCCCCGAGGCGGCCTTTGCTGATGAAATGCCTCGCCACTGGCAGGTCAGCCTCTACTGTAACTCCCCCCCCCCCCCCCCCCCCCCCCCCCTCTTGACCAATTGTGCATACATGCTCATGCAGGGCGTCGTTTCACACCAAGGGTGTTGCAATAATGCCGTTGCACGATAGGTTACACCAGTTCTTTGAAACATGCACGATAAGATGCATGAGTACAGAGAAAATTCGTTGTCAAAACTCAAAGTAGCATAGCTAAGATGCCTCAAGGAGGGTTGTCTACCACTGGCATGCCTGTGTTTCTACTTTTGCCTTGTATAAGCTAGACCCTCAAGCTGAGCAGGGTGCTGAGTAGTCTGCCTTGACTAACTGCGCAGCTTTGGCTGGGACTTGTCTTACCAAATGTCCATGCTGTATTGCCTCCTGTTAGGCAAGGTGTCTTTTCATTTGCAGCCTGGAGTCAAGATATGACTCTAAATCTGGCAGCAAGCTTTTATGACCGGAAGCAAACAACATGAATGTTGCTCTGCTTGATGGCAAAATTGCAATCATCTAATGCATATCACAGAATCATTCCTGATGATTGCTTAGTGTTGGGCACAGGACTTCATGCAGTGTTTGCCCTTCCCGGAGTACGCACACCCCCAGGGCTCCCTCAATGTTGCCAACTACTTGGCTGAGGACCTCATCAAGCCAGATCTTGGTCCAAAGTCATACATAGCCACTGGCAGGTATGCCCCACCCTACACCTTCCCTAGACATCAGATTGTGTCATCAAACAGTGATGCTGACTGAGCCCTTACCAAAGCTGGCTCAGCTCTTTGTCAACATAGGCTGCAGCCTCAGCCAGTGTGTAAGGCAAAAGTTCAGTTTGCATGCCTGCTGGAATGTCTACTTGGTGGTACGCAACCTAATCATCCGTATCAGCATGCAAACCCTCAACACTGCTTCTTTGCTGAGTTGCATGATCTCAATATGGATGAGGACTGTTCGGGGTCAAGGTCTGGCGTAGTGATAGGCCGTGTCAACCAGCATCGTTAATACGGCTGTTCAGCAGAGCACGCAAATTAACCCATTGTATTGTGACGCAAAAAACATTAATATTTAATTGGAGTTTCATAACCTTCTCAGGTTTGGTGAGGAAGGCTACTGCATGACACAATGTGCTCATCGCATCAATCAGCCATCCAACATATAAAGGCAGCAGGTACAACAGTGTGTGCATATGATGCAGGCCACAGGAGCATCCCCAGGGAGACTCAGTCACCAAGCTGCACATAGACCTGTCAGACGCCATCAATGTTCTGCTGTACATGGAGGGTGAAAGCACCCATGTACGCTGTGGTGACACACCTGCAGACCCCCAAGACCCCACGTAAGCTTTGCGAACACTGATTATGCTCACCTGAATGAGTAACAATTATATCTGCTGCATCACTGTCATATTCACATGTGCCATGCAGCTTCGCACCATTTGCCTTTGGCCAAGCCACCTTGGGGACGCTCGAACTGACATGTACCAGCTTGCAGCATTCAGCATCATGCTGAAGTGTGAATGCAATGCATTGAAACACATGTGTTCATATGCCCTGTTGGTCTGGGAGCTGCTCAGGGGTACAGGCTGGCAATGCAGGCAGCACACATCTCACTAGCAGGGCATGCTTGCCATCAAGGCTCATGCATGCCTTGCTTGTGAGATGTGTGCTGCCTGCGCTGCCAGCCTGTGTCCCTGACTGCCTTGCAAAGCAGCAGGTCACAGCAACATACGTGTTTAGCGCTGAATGTCAAAAGCTGTTATGCTGATGTCAGGGTTGGTCCACCGTCAGCCTGTATCCTGAGCACTGTCACAACCTAGAGTCGCACTGCACACCCCTGTTGTCACGATGTGAGCTTCAGAAGGCCATATGTGACAGTGCTGTTTGGGTGAGTGTGCAGGTACGGGGGTGCAGGGGCAGTGTGGCACATCTTTCAGCGCCAGGATGTACCCAAGTTGCAGGCCTACCTGGAGAAGCACTGCCAAGATTTCACTCATGCTGGCGAGACTGTCAAGCCTGGCTCCTTCAAGCACGCCATCCATTCACAGGTCCTCCCCCTGTTGCCCCCTCCATGACCCTCCCTGTGACCCAAAGCATCTTGTGCTTATAGATCACCGCGTGTCTGACTTGCAAGACACTCACTGCCGGCTACAGCACTCACTGGTGCTTCCGCAGACAAGGCTTGTTGGCTTGTTTTGCTGGCTGCAAGCAGTGTCTATGCACACATGGTTTTTTGTACTGCCCTCAGGTCCACAACAGCTGCTCCTTCACAAACTGCTCTGTCATAGACTTCCAAAGAAGCCATTGTTTGCAAGAATGCTTTCTGTCCTGCTGCAGGCCTTCTACTTGAGCAGCCAGCATCTACAGCAGCTGAAGGTAGAGTATGGCATTGAGCCCTGGCACTTTGAGCAGCACTGTGAAGAGGGCATTTTCATCCCTGCTGGCTGCCCTCACCAGGTCAGTGGCTCACACCATGCCAGCAGTACCTATGCTCATGCACTTCTGCACTTCGCCTGCTAAGCTCTCAGCTTGCAACACTGCGTGTTGCTCGCATGCCATGTGTGTGTCACTGCACAAAGGGTCTTTGGCATTTTGCATGTGCTTCCAGGTGTCACTGGCCAACAAAGATCATGTAATCAGGTTCATGTCTGAAGCTGCGCATTGCTCTGCTCCGTAACCCCTGACCCTGCGGTTGTCATGCCTGTAACAGGCCTCTCACACTTAATGGCATGTTTCATTGAGTCAAGCAAGTGCATAACCTTAAAACGGGGTCGAGACATTACAGTACGGCTACTATTAGCTTGTTCACACGGCTAGCCACACCTTCTCACCAAGTGCTTGCAGGTGCGCAACCTGGCCAGCTGCGTCAAGGTGGCCGTGGACTTTGTGCTGCCAGAGTCCTTGGACCAGGCCTTCAAGTTTGCTCAGGACTTTGGCAACATGGGACAGACAGAAGCCTGGGAAACCGAGCCGGGCAGTGGGGAGCGGGTGTATGTGGACCCTGTCAACAGGCAGCATGCTGACAAGCTGCAGGCGGAGCTGTCTATGTGCCTGGCAGCCAAGCACGCTGTGGATGTACTGAATGGCAAAGTCACAAGTATGCCTGCTTTTGGCTCATGCTTGTATGATGAGCCTGCCTATCAATGCTGCCGCTTTCTGTTGTGCCGCTGCTGGTACTATATGTTATGGTGCTATTGGTCTTCTGTTTCTGCTTCTGTGGACATTGCATACTGTGTGACCATTTGAGTCCTGCTAGTCACCTTTGTTCTGAGCCAAGTAATGGCACCACAAGTTAGCATTCCCGTAATTAGAGTTGCAGCTGCTGCTGCTGCTGCTGCTGCTCTGAAGAATGTGTCAACGTGACAAGAATTCCATGTGTATGTCATTACATTCTACAAGATGTTCATCACCTCACCCCATATGCTGTACATAATTGAAGTTGAAGACATCTGTTCATGTTCCAGTGTGCATTGTCATCATCGTGCCTGAGATGTATGATTGACATTGATGTGGTGTTTCACAGGAGCTGCCAAAACAAAGGCAGAGCGCAAGAAAGCAGGCTTAAAGAAAAGCGCTAAAGCCAAAGCACAAGCAAGGAATGAAATGTCTGGTGACGAGGCAGCCCGCTCCGTTGCTCGCCCTGCTGTGTCTCGTGTCACCCGCAGCCAAACAAACCTAGATGCTGGGTGTGACACTGCCACTGCACATGCGCCCAAATGTGGCAGGAAGGCAGCAAGCAAGCCTGCTGCAGAAGCCAGTTTGGAAGCAGTTGATTCTGCTATTGAGGACAAAACAGGGGCAGCTACAGAGCTCTCTGATGCAGCACCAAGAAGGGCAGGCAAACCTGCCAGCAAGCATCATGTTGAGCAAGCACCAGCTGCAGTAGCTGACCCCCCCATTGGTAAGGCACAGAGTGACAGGAAGCACACATTGGCAGCAGCACCAGCAGCAAGCACACAGCGCACAGCAGGCAAGCTCAGCAGAAAAGCAGCTGAGAATGCAAGTGAGGGTGCTGAGCAGGCAGAGCTTGGTGATGACCAGCCTGAAGCATATGGAGCTGCTGCACAAGCAGCACCCAAAAAGAAAGGTCGCAAGAAGGCAAGCGCAGCAGCAAGCGGCGCAACAGGAACAAACGATGTTGCCAAGGTAGGTGCTGCAGAAGGCCATGTAAAGCAGAAAAAGAAGAGGGGGCGGCCTGCAAAGCAGACAGAAGAGTCAAGTAGGCATGTGCAGAAGCGGCAGAAGAAGGTGCCCATTGCTGCTGATGTGGCACCAAAGACTGTCTACGACTATAACGATTGATCACTGTACATGACTGTTGCCCTCGAGTTGCGTTGTATGATCAGAACTTGAACAAACGCCTATACAATATCTGTGCAATACAGTAGGGGTCTGTGTCATGGCCATTTACCCCTGGAAGGGGTCGACAAGTTGAAGCTGTTGTTGCAGTAACATGACAGTATGTAATGATGTTGCTGTTTGTGTTATATTATGTTGAAAGTGGGGCTGTGATGTTGCAACCAGATTGGTGAACGGTTCTTTACTTACCAGTGTCAGCTGGTGCATCACAGCTCCACTGTAGCAGAGCGGAAACCGTACATTGCCGCTTGAAAATATTGATAGCAAGGCATTATGCATGTGCAAAGTTGTTTGGCATCATGCGATAATCATTTCGTTTGTTGTGATCTTCCTTGGTTGCAGGTAATTTACCAAGTCAGCTTGAGATTTTGTCCACGGTCCAAACTTATTTCGAAAGCTGCAATGCATGATCTGCACAAAAAGGTCAAAATGTCTGCAAGTGAGACGTGAGGCTCACACTACAAGGCCAGACTGAAGCACACAAACAGGGTCATTACTTGCTATGATATACTACTGTCGAAGCAGGGTACTTACAAGGTTTCAGTCTGCCTACAAAATGGACATCCAAATTAGAAGTTGTATCAAATTGAATGTTGGACGCAGGACATGCTGACATATGTTTATCGCCTTGCTGTTGCTGTTTCATGTAAACGCTGGATGCCACAATGATATTGCTGATACGGGTTGATGGGAATCAAACTCAGACTTTACCTTGTAATACTTCTGTTCAGCATCAGAAACAACACTGCATGAGTTCGTATGTTGAAAACAAATTCATACACACAAGCTTACTCCCTATCATACAAAATGGACTGCAGTACCAAATAATGTATATACATGGCTAATCAATAGGTTGAGGCCTGTGCCTGCAGCTTTTCCGCAACAGTTGCCTACAGTACAACTGAGCCACTGTTACTGTATTGTACACCCGTAACCACCATCACCCCAGGACATAAGGGGCCCCAATATAAGTATATGGGTGCGGACCTAGACACAAGATCACCCCAGGACACAAGATTTCAGCAGCATTCCTGTTGTACTCAATACTTGCAACCAATCAGCAATGAAGCCATATGCAGCATCTACTCAGCAGCCTCCTTCCTCTCCTTCTTGTGAGACTTCTCCTTTTTGTGGATTTGTCCTTGTGCTTCTTGTGCTTTTTCTTCTCAGATCCCTCAGGTGCCTCTGAAGCCACAGCTGGGGCAGCAGCTGGGGCAACAGCTGGAGCAGCAGCTGCTGACTCGGCCTGCAGTCAAGGCACAGACTGGTCATGCAGTTGAGAACAGACTATACAGCACTTACAAATAATAATTTAGACAATGCCATGTGATGCACCTGCAGCAACAATGCAGGTGCAACTTAATGTCATATAGCTGTGAAAAAGGTGAGGCAGACGCTTGCTTTGCCCTATGCACCAGCATTACATTACCGTGCTGGTAGTGTTGACAAGTGTTTTGTCAGCAATAATCATGGCATTGAAATGCCAGCAGCCACAAATGCAGCACAAATAACCCAAACAAAGGCTCAAACACTTGGGCATGCTTGTAAAGGTGCACAGTTTGCTTGAGCAGCCATCATACCTGAGGAGAAGCAGGGACATCCTTGCTACCGCTTGCACCATTGCCGTCATCGCTCTTTGCCTTCCTCTTCTTCTTGGACGTCTCCACATCAGCAGCAGCAGCAGCAGCAGCAGCAGGGATATCAGATGCTGGCAAGTCTGCCACTTCAGGGTCTGCATCCTCCAGCTCATCCTCTGCACTTGCCAATGCTGTCTGCAGCAGTCAAGTTGTGTGTGAAACCCAATCTTTTTGGCATGTTGCTCACCATTCACAGGCTCAAGACAACATGTCCAGCCTGTTCGTGGCACAAACTGCAAGTAGAGCAATAAACTGCGAGCAGTGTGTACTGGCCGCACAAGCGTGCGTGTTGTACTTGAAAGATCAGCTCAGCAGTTGTGTCATTCAACAAGGCTTGTTGCAATGCTGCAAACAGCAAGATACGTGAAGTGTGGTGGTAAACATCTTGTACAACCAGGGAGTTGAAACATATACCTTGAACTTGTTGGTGTAGTCTGCCTTGTCTTGGTCGCTCAGGTTCTTCCAAGAGGACACAGCAAGGGAGAACATGCCATTGTTGTTCTTGTCACCGTCCAAGGTGACTCCTGCGGCCTTGAGCTCTTCCATCTTGTGCTTGACGTACATATTGAACGCCGTGGGCTTTCGCTTAGTCTTGAGTCTGTCTGACTTGGCTGTGCCAGCGTTGAAAGCATGACCGGATGCCTTGAAAGCGCTGCTCGGAACCTTGCCTGTGTTCTTATACGTGAAGATGGAGTGGCCCAAGTGACTGAAGAACTGCTGAAACTCACTTGCGCAAAAGCTCATGAGGTCGGCAGCCTGATTGTCACTCATGACTCCCGGCTGCCCTTCTCCGCCAACACCTGCACAGACCAGATGCTCAGCTTAGTGAGCGTCGACGACCTGAAAACGTTGCGGGCTTATTTGAACAGGAACTTTCGAATACTGAGCTTCCTGACACGAAACCCACCTATTTGATGAGAAGCGCGCTTTCGAACCACCTTCCCGTTACTGCCGTTCGAGGCAGACAGCGATCCTATTCCTGAGGGCAAAAAGCGGGTTGAACTGGCGTTGAAGCTACAGTGTGGCCTAAAGTACTGGAAAGGCTGATGCGCTGGCATTTTTGATTTGCCTAGCCGCCAATCTCAAAAGGCATAGATTTCCCATTGGAAACTGCGACTCTCGCCCTCTGTGTGAAGGACTGGCATCTCACCGACTTCTCGCTAATCTAGTACTGTACAGTAGACACTAACATACAATTGCTAGCGTTTGTTGAAATGTAGACACATCGGAACATCCATGCCCCGACACATCATCTGTCTCTCAGTCTCAAATTTTGTCAGTCATATCAAGACAGTACCTCATATTGTGCTGATCAACCTCGAATTACGATTGATAGATTGTAAGTGTGTGTAGTCAAGTGCATCAAAAGCCTGTTGGCAGGCATGCGCTTACACACTGTGACACACCAAAACCCAGTTGAAGGCAACAGCTGGAGACAAAAGTCTGCATTGAAACACCTGCATTTCTTTGTATTACAAGTCAGCATACGCAATTGCCGTCACATCATGACTCAGCATGCCAAAGGGGATCACAATTGGAGATTTGAAACGTCTTTAGTGTCCATCTGTTGCTGTTGTTCGGCGCAGCCAAAGGTGCAGGCAAGCGGAGGAGTGTAGGTGCGTTTTTCATTGACTTTGTCTGTACTTAAACTCAGCCGGTCAGTAAGGCAGCGCTCTGGCACCTTTTTTCACACCTGCAAGAATTGCGCTGAAAACAGGGGCTCGCTGGTTGCACAGCCTTTGCTTGAACTGACAGCAATGCTTATTCAACAAGCAAACCATCTGGCTTTTTGTGAAAATGCTCTAACTCACAGCATGTGGATTTGCTGGAGAAACGGGATACTGGGAAAGAAAGCTGGCCTATATTGCCAGACACCACTACTCTTTCAAGGTCTGATTGCCTCTGGCTTTTGCTGCCTGCGGTACATCAAAGCGACGCCATGCTGACAACAATTTTCACGCAGGTTTATAGTCATAATCAACGCTCTGCAGCAAGCGCTATCGTCAAGATCTGCAGCAACGGTCACACTGGTGCACGCGTACGACGGTATTCTGGACACTATAGCTAGACATTATAGACGGCTCCGCCGGCCAGGTTGTGTTGTTGCTGTGTGCACAGTGTTCTGCTGAGCAAGCACCGGCTTTGAAACTGTATACTACGGCGCACCTGTGGCGCCTGCCTGACGGTTCGTCTCCGAGGTCGGAGTCAAGGATGACATACAGGCCATGTGCTGCGGCGACGCTGCGTCGTCGGTCACCTTCACAAACAAAGCTTTACGTGCAGAGCTGTGGATCGCCCAGCAGCACGCCAATGTACCTGCATTTTGCTGTCAGATTTTCTCCCTTCCTCCGTGCTAAAATCTTGTTTGAAGGATACTCACATACCGGAAAGCGGGCGGAGCAGCCACAATCTTGCGTGTGATCTTTGCACAGTCTATTATGGGGTGATGACTATTCTTTGCAGCAGTGGTTGGCACACTCCATAGACAAGACATCTCTCCTCATGTCTGCTAAGCAATAGGCAGTCGCTGCTTCGCTCTGGCTTGGATAGTCTGCAGGACAATTGTTCTGCAGCTGCTGGCAATACAACATTCTGGTAATACAATGTACTGATATATGTCTGTTCTCAGGCGCATATGCCTGTCTTTGCTGCGTATGAGGCCTAAGACGTATTGGGCGTATCTGATGTGTGTTTTTGCTTTGTATCTTTGCTGTTAATAATGCACGCCTTGGCTGCGGCAAAATGCAAGTCTTTGCAACAGCAGCCCACTGTCTGAATGAGACGTGCAATCATGGCCTGATTCAATACATGCAGTCTTTTCTGTTTGAGAATTACTGCTATGCAATGCTTGCATGCTGTACACAGGCTTGTGTCTTTGAGGATGGTCAACTGGTGTGACAACTTTATCTTCATCTGCAAACGGCCAACCACCCCTGTTATATGATGCGTTTCCTGTTTGCAGAAGCCTGTCATGCCACGCCATTGCCACCTCTGCAATGTACACTGGTTGCACCTTTTGCTTCTCGTGTTGATGGTTTGGTCATGGTATGGTGCATTGCATAATTTGACAATTCTGTTGCGGTTTGGGCAATGGCATGCCTGCATTGTAGCTCGACTACTTTGGCTTCTGTGGTGGTGGTTGACTCTTAAGTGGACCTTGCCCGGGCTGATCATCACCAGCTGCACATGTGACTTCCAATGTTTGCAGCATCTGGTCATGCCGCCCTCATCAAACCTTTGGTTGACCACAGGGCTGTTGCAACAGCACTGTACAGTACCTGCTTCAGTGGCCAAGCGCGATGTCATGCATGAGCATGTGAGTTAGCAGATGATTTAATGTTGTTCACTGCGGGACATGCATTGCAGGTGCTGATCAACATGTAACATGATGCAGCAAAAGCAATAGCAGCAGATGTCCAGAATCAAGCTTCCTCAAGCAGCAAGCCATGAAAGTAGTAAGCCAGGAGAGGCTTGCTGAGCAAGGGGCAATCAAAGCAGCTGTAAAGTGAGTTTAGGGGTCAACAATCAGATATTCCTGGGGATAGACTGCCTGTACAATCAACAATGGTACAGGGCAGGGAAAGAAAGCAGCCTTCTTTAGACAAGGCTTGCGCCTTTGTGTATAGTTTAGATAGTACATGTATTTTTAACGTTTACAAACCAATGTTGTGAAGAGCTGCATGGAGCTATCAGAATCCAGACTGTGCAAAATCATTTCACTATGTGGAGTCGTGCATAAGTACCCAGTGCGTGATACGCTGAAGGCAACAGATTTTCTGAACCATGTGTGAGCTGCACCAAAACAGGCTGCACCAGGGCATGAGGTGTGGTTCTTTGATACGTAAAGCTGATCTTTTTCATTTTTCGGGGCGGGAAAATCAGCATTTTCGGTGCCTTCTTGGACATGGCTGAGGGCGCCTGAATAATGCTGCTGCGGAGCGGACGAAAGGAAATTATAGCAGCAACCCCAGCGCCTTCCTTTGTGCCTGACGTGTCGTCGTTTCAGATACTCCCTTGGCTGACACGTCCTCTTCTGTATATCTTGACCTGGACGCTACCGCGGGCCCTCTTTCCTGTGAACATGGTTGACAAAGAGCAGAAACCCTCGTTGGAACATCAGCAACAGCAGAAATCTCAGCCCGAGCAGATGCAAACTCTCGCAAGCGGCGACGCGGCTGGCTCCGAGTCTGTCCCTCCGAGTGGCAATCGGAAATGTTTTTGCTGTACCTCCCACGGCTCACAGATGGTGGTCTTTCTCAGCCCTACAATGGATGCCAAACACGCTTTAAGTAAGGGCACAGGCTTGATGTAGTTTTTGAGAAGTAACACGGGGAGACTCCTCAGTGAACTTTAGCCTTCGACCTTGTGTGCAGGTGAGATTGTAAAAAGGCACAACCTGCAGGATAAAGATCTTGGCCGAGTTAGGGGCAAGTATCTGGCTCTCTGCCAGGATATCCAAGATAGAAAAGGCTACAAACTGACCAATGATATGATTTTGCAAGGTCTGCAGGCTTGTGCAGCATAATGCCCTGTTAGATGGCTGCCTGCCGACTGATCCTCTTGTGCTGTTTCAGATGTTGCACCACCTGAAGGGTCAGTGTACCTCAAAGCTTACGTAGAAGACTCTACTTTAGTGAGTCAGCATCTGGCACACATGCTGGCAGGAATCAGTGGGCCTTGACTCTGGCCTTATGTGCAACTTGAAATGTTGCATGGGATCTACTGGTGGTCATGTACTTTTGCTGTGACTGACTGTTCAAGTGCTTTGACCTGTTCCATGCATATTTGTAGCAAAGCATTCAAGGCATGCAATAAACTGGCTGTGTACATGAAACCAGTCACCCTCTGTGCAACATATCTTTGAGCTGGTGCTGCCTCTTGTCTGAAGGAGCTGAGTGCAGGTTGCCAAGAGGGCTGCCCCAGCCCCAGCAGAGGGGGAAGCACAGGATCCCAAGAAGGCCAAGGCTGCAACGCCGGCAGATGGCGTGGCAGCTGCAAATGGGACCACACCTGCTGAAGGCAAGAAGCGTGGCCGGCCCAGTAACAAGGAGGTGCTTCAGGCAATGTTGACTGCAAGTTTTTGTTGTGCTGCTGATGGTGTGCAGTCTTGCTACTGCTGTCCGCAAGCAGCATGTGCAGACTATGTCATTCATCGTCCTGCCAGTGCTGAATGCAGCCATGTGCAGTTCATTGCCAGTCCATGCTCAGGCCACAGATGCGGTCTTGCACACAGCTTTGTCCCTGTTTTGATAGCTGGCACTGTTGATGCATGATTCAGTGATGCTTGATGTCTACCTGTCAGTCATGAGCACTGGCGTACGTTGGTGCAGAAGGCTGAGAAGGAGGCAGCAGCGGTGGCTGCAAAGGAGGCAGCTGCTCAGGAAGGCAAGCCAACTGCTGAAGAGAAGGGCAAGGCCTCAGGAAATGCCCAGGTAGGGAGTGAGTCTTGGCCACCATTCACAGGGACAGCTGTTTACAAGACATGGCACTACACCTGTGTTTTGGGAAACCTCTCTGTGGCTGCTGACTGCTACAGAACTCAGAAAACTGCTTTGTGTTGGCTGACAGAAACCCTACTGCGTTTGTTGAGTGTGGGTACAGCCCTGTATAGCTGAAAACCATGTCGCTTCCGGTCACATTACATTAAGTGCAGATGAATGCAGTCATTGCTGGCAGTTCTTCAAGCGCAACTGTCTTGTCTTGAGGCATTCAAGCCAGCAGCTCTTACCTGACATTATTATCATCCCTGCCTTACAGCCTGGTTGACACAGCTCAATCACTTGTGGCAGGTAGCCAGACAGCACAGATGTCTGTGCCTTACAGCTCTGCCAATACAAAATGATTGATGTGTGCAGGTGACCAGTGAAGCAAAGCCTGCAGCACGCAAGTCTACCGCAGCGGCAACAGCCAAGCCTGCAGCAGCAGCACCTAAGCCTGCAGCTGCAACAGTGAAGCCTACCTCAGTCAAGAAGGAGACAAAGGCCAAGCCTCAAGTTGCTCAGGTCAGCCCTTCTTCTGTTTCCTTGTTGATGGAGCTTGTGCAGAATATGACGTAAACACATGTGACAAGAAAGCAGGCTGCCAACAGCACTCTGGAATGGCTGCAGCAGACTTCATGCCATTTGGGTGGTCAGAGTTCAGCCCTGTGCCTGTAAAAGCAGACGCATGTGAGAGATACAACACGTGGATGCTTGCATGCTGCATCAGGCAGTCTGTTGCTGAATGTTGTCATTGTTTCTCTTGTCTGTGTGATATCTAAGATATGTTGCTATCAATGACCTAACAGAACTGCTCACAAGATGGCGTTTTGTTGATTGATTGAACAACACTTTTTTGATGAGGAGATGCAACATTTCAGGCCACATCTACAGAGCAGAAACAGCCAACCAGGCAACAGCAAAGACTCCTGCTCCTGCCCTTGCTTCTGCTGCAAAGGTGCAGCATTCACACTAGACTGCATGCCGGTGATATGTTGTACATGAGGCAAACTCAATGTGAACCTTACAAGTGGACGCCATCCTGCCAGCACCATTGTCCTTTGTTATGCACTTCAGAGAACCAGCATGGCATCACATGACTATGTTACCAGACATGACCCAATGCATGTATCTTGCTGTGCAAAGTGCTGGCTTTGTCTTGCATCTGCAGACTTCCGACGTGATATTCACTACAGAATGCCTTTGCTGGTAGTATCATGCCCTGTTAAAGTATAAGATTGTTTACATAAGAGCGTTTACATTCATCTGCTCCGGACTATAGGAGAGATCTGTGAGCTTGACAGTGTATTGCAGGAGGAAAGCAGCTCAGAGGAATCAGATGAGGAGTCTGGAAGCTCATCAGAAGAGGAGTCATCATCATCAGAAGAAGAAATTCCTGAGCCAACACAGCCTGTTGAAAAACAGCAAAGCAGCAGTGAGGATGGCTCATCAGAGGATGAGTAAACTGACCGAGACAGACTTCTGAATGCTGTGTCAGGATCATTGTAGTGATGTGTAAATTGTGCACAGCAGCAGCAGAGTTTTGCTGGACTGCTGGAACAAGCCCTGACCTTTTTGCGTTCAAATCTATTTTGACCTTCACAGTAGTTTTGGGTTGGCAGCGCACTTGAAGCAGATGTAGCGTGCAGCTGTGACATGCAGTGCATGGCAGGTATTGCAGTGATGTTTTGCCAGCTTTTTGTCATTCAAAAGTCGTAGAACGATGTGAATTAGGACCCAATAGATATGCATCAATGTTGACAAAACAATGCCATACATTGGTATGTTCACAAGTCGGAACCGCCGCCTGAAGCGCACAGGATGGCAGATTTCTATGTATGCCATGTAAGCTTGTGGTATTGTTAGTCCTTGGGAAGTCTGAAAAGGGACATCATGAATAAATATGTGTGCGCAAAAACCCATCACTAACCAAGCATGCAAAACAGAAGTCACTGCTGTTGCCAAACCTTTGGTGCACGCACGACCTCTTCTTAGCCCTGTTGGGGAGCATTGATGGTGCTCACGTTAAGAACGCATCAGTCTAGATCTGCCGTCATAGCTGGTCAACTCCACAGGTTTCAGGCGTGTGCTAAGGTCCATTTTTTGATTCTAGCCAAGATCTTTCCCGCCCCCAAACCTTTGCCATGCTCAGTTGCAACAAAAGCCTGGTCCTCTCACAGCCACAGCTGGTTTCACTGCAGTCTCATCATTCACAAGACAAACAAGCTGCAAAGCTATCAGGTTACTTGAGACAACAAAAGCACCTACGATAAACCCTCCACCAATACAAACACCATCTGGAAGATGGCATACACCACCAGCAGAGCAACGCCGATGTGTTGGTGCAGGCGCCAAGCAAACTTCAGTGGCACTACAGAAACAAACAGCGCCAGCACGGCAATGCTCTGAATGACTAGCAGCTTGATGCCATTGGTGAGCTTCATGTCCAGTGACCCCTGGGAGAGACTTGCCCACAAGACAGGCAGCCCCAGGCCCACCATGAGGTTGAACACTGGTCCGGCAAAGCAGCCGGCAATGGCCATGGTGCTGTGGCCCATCTTGGCCAGAGTGTAGGTGGCCACCAGCTCAGGCACTGTTGTTCCCCAAGACAGAATGGTGCCTCCAATCAACGCCTGCACCTCATTCTCGGTCTCGCTTTGAAAGCACAGCACGGAACAGCACAGCATGCGCCAGCACAGCACAGCATGGGCCAGCACAGCACAGCATAGCTTGGCACGGCACGGCACAGCACGCCACGGCAAAGCAAGGTGTGGCACTGCATCTCTGTGCTGGCGCAGCAGCATCCAGACACAACACAAGCTGGACTGCGGCGCACTAAGCAGCACACATGTTTGCAAGTTTTTTGGCAGGCATTTACTGCAACTACACAGTTTGTGCAGAACAAGCTGAACCTCCTGCCAATACATCCTGAACACTCATTGCTCAACAGGGATACAGGATGATGCGTGAGGTGGGACATAGAGCATGCAGCATGTTTGGCATACCGTGGGAGCATTGAAGATCATGCCAAAGGTTTGCAACAGCGACACTACTTCAGAGGCGACCAGGTTGAGCCAGACACAGCTCATGCAGATGCTGAGGGCTGCAAAGCTTGCGTCCATCCTGCAAACCAAATCAGACTGGACCCACATGTTGTGCCTGCACATACAAGTGGCAGGCTGTGCATAGCCAGGACCTACTACTACGAAAACGGCCAGGCCATATGTCATGCATGCTGCCAGGCGCCTGTCTACAAAGGCTGCATACCCCTAAGGTATATAATGTGTGGAAGCCTATGGATTAGTGAAACAATCAAAACGAAGAATACAACATCTTCCATACAGTCTGCAACCTGTGTCAACAAAGCACATGTCACCATCTAAAACCAGCGGTAGGCTAACCCACAGCCTGCACAGGTTCCATGTGTTTGCTGTGCTCTGGCTTCAGCTCAACATGCGCTGAGTATCTCATAATGAGCATCCTGGCCTTTGCAGGGCAACAGACTCAGGTAAAGTGAAGCAGGTGCATACAAACCTGGATGCATAGCCTAAGCCAGTCTTGCTGAGCTTGTGGTACACCACTGCAGCAATGGTACTGCTGCAAGCAGCCCACAGCACAAGGTAGCCCCACCAATGCAGGCTAGCTGGTCCAAGCCCAAGCACTGCTAGGCCAAACCCCGGAGCTGCAACTGCCATGCTGTAGCCGTATGTGTTGCTGAAAGACTCTGCACACCCATTGTTTCAGTCTTGGCTGAGTGACAACTTTCAGTTCTAGGCAAGGCAGGTCTCGGGCCATAGATGCCAGCATGGGGCCTGCTCTGCTGTCTGTACAGCATCTGCAACCATATTGTAGCTGTCTGCGCCCCCCCCGCCCCCCCCCCCCCCCCCCCCGGCAGCCCCCCTCCTCCCCGTCCCAAATCCCCCGTCCCCCCTCTCAGAGCTGTGAAAGGCTGTGGGCATGCCACCAGCAAAGAGCCTGCATGTGAGTCATTCAGTGTGTGATGTCACGAGAGTGGAATATATGCCAACACAGCAGACCGGCTCCTCACATGTCAGCAACACAAATGGCATGTGAAGTGTGCAGCATGGCATGGGGGGACACAATATTGAGCTTAGCAGGGACATGGATGGGTGTTCATACAACGTTCAGAAACTACACCCAATCAGTAGTCTGTCAGAACTGTGAAATGACATGGCCAGACGAAGCAAACGTGCGTACCAGTGCATGCACGCAGATGAAAGAGGCTCAGCTTGGTAGCAGGGGGCCTAGTAGGGGGCCCTGCAGGGGGGCCGGCAGGGGGCTGACCTATGTGCATGGAGGGGTTGGTGATGTGCATGAAGAGCACCAAAGGGCAGCTGGCAATGGCAAAGCCCTGCTTCCAGCGGCTCTTGTGGTCCATGTGGATATAGACATGGAAGGAGGCTTCCAGGTGCTGTCGTGCCCACTGCCGCCATGACTGCTCTGTGAAGCCCATCTCCTGAGCAAAGATGGGCACTATGCTGGCTCCCCCCTCTGCACTCCATAGATATATAACAGTAGTAATAATCACAAGGCATGCCAGCTGATTGTTGGCCAGATACCTACTGGGCGTGCCTAAATCCTAGTTCCATACATATATGACAAGTTCTGATCCTGATTATTGTGACGCTGTACATTGTATGATGTTAACATACATGCATGCTTGCTCAGTTGGCTACCACTTGTTCCAGCTCATTCAACAGAGCCATAAACAAGAATGCTTTCTGCTCCTATGCTTGACAATTTCGTGAAGATGACGTACCGTCTTCCAGTGTGAAGCCCACGTGGCCATCCACATCGGTTACCTTGATCAGTGCCAGCTCATCTGCAAGCATTGTCCACCTGGTCAACCTTGCACACTAGCTTGACCATCAAATATACACATTTGCATGCCTTGCATGTGAAACTGCAGCCAGATAATCAAGAAGCGAATAGTTGACACTTACCATAAACATGTACAAGCAAGACTGTGAGGATTGAAGCACTGACAGCGAGATGCCAAGAACCGTCAAAAGGTTGATGAGAGGGACGGGAAGTGTTATTGGGGAAGGGGGGGGAGGGCTAGCAGGAGGTCTGACCTCCAGCACTGTAGCTCACATGGGGCAGAGAGGGTATGACATCATCAGCGTCCTCATCTCCCTCCAAAGTGCTCTTCACCACAAGCGAGGACTTCTGGCGCAATGGGTTGCTGATGGCATTTGGTGCCCGCTGCATGTCTGGTGACATTAGGTCTGGACCTTCTGGCACCAGAACTGCTCCCTTGCTCAGTACTGATTTGGCGGGAATGAGTTTGTTGTGGTGGGCGGGAGCAGTGGTGGTGGGGGGTAGAACACACTCTACAGCTGAGACCTGCCCTGAAGCTTGGCGCTTGTGTGCCTCTGCGCATCAGTCACATGTGCCTCACCTTGTAGCCATATGTATTCAGCACTGTGTACTTGTGTACTGTCACCGTATGTGCATTCCACATGTGCGTGAAATGACATTCCAGCCTTTTTTATGGATCAGCGCTCTACCCCACAAGGGCCATGATTATGGCATGATTGCTGTCAATTTGAGCACCAAAGAGAGTCTCAGACTTCTCACATCGGGCTGGTGGACTAATAAAGCTTGACATTTTGTGCATGTGCAGCATGTAGATTTGAAGTTCTCTGTTCCTTCTTCTCATTCATACAGCTCTAGCGCTGAAATTTCTGGGGGGGGGGATGTGGCAGTGGCACAAGCGCTAGGAGCATGCAATGAGGATATGCACGGAAAGGGCTGTGAGAACATAGCAATGAAGCGAGGCAGGGGTAGAGGCAAATCTTACCCTCAACATCCTGCTTGTTGCGGCCCCCAATGACCAGAAGCTCCTCCCCAGTCTCCAGGTCGTCAACCCCCTTGGCAGCGCTGCCTGTCTGCCATACAGGCAGTTCTACACCGCCCTTGCCCTGCAGGCCCAGCCGCTCTAGGAAACCTGGCAGCCACTGCGTCAGCTTGCCCGTGTTGTTCCAGCTCCACGACCTGGCCAGCGTGTCCCTAACACATGCACACGTACTGTTGTACACACACCCTTTCCTACTGTGCTACGCAGTCACCCTTTGATATACAGTGTGCTGCTTGTGTTTGCTGAAAGTAGCCTCGCAGTCATGATGCACTTTTGTGATGCTTGCATGCAGTCGAAGGACATTTAGCATGCACACAATGGCGTCTCAAGTGGGCCTCATTAAGAATTATTACTGATGTGCAGTCAGCATGCAGCAATCATGGCATTGAATGCAGCTGAAGCAGCAAACAGCATAGTCAAGGGTGAAGCAACATCAGCTTGGGATGCTGCCAACCGCAGTGCCATCTGCAGGAAGACTTGTATGGCTGTCATTAGCCACCAAGGGAACAGCAGAGGCAGGAACAGGGTGATCTGAAAGGGTAAATTGAATGAACATGGAAGGAAGCAAGTTGGAAATGGAAGGAAGCAAGTTTGTGAAGCACCTAACAGACTGCCCATCTGCAGTCAGGGGTGGCCCATAGGGATTCAGGGGGGCCTGCTCCCCAGATACTCTAGCCTTAGTAAGGCCTGAGGGGGCTTTGTTCGGGCCAAAGGAGGTTGTGATTATGCCCCCTAGGGCCTCTGGAGCTTCAATTTCGTCCCTCCTGCAGCCGGCACCCATCTCAAGTCACTGTGACATCAGCAGATATTGTAACAAGGAGACTTCCGTTGTTCTCATCTGCCAATGTGCTTGCAGCACATTACATGGCAAGCTGCCAGCAGTGCAGAGCCAGCAGCTAGCGCACACAGCTTGCTGCTGGACTCCTTTCCAAAGTCACATGATGCAAAGAGTAGCGAGAAACTCCTGCAATATCTACTGGTCAGAGCTGTCACAGATCTTGCTTGTAGCAGATGCAGATGAAGAACGCAGAGCCTGCCGATGGCATAGCGCTGTGCTGTTGCAAAACCAGAAATTTACCGCGTTGACCTTAAAGGTGCATGCCAGTAGGGTAACGTGTAATACTCCTTTCAGCGCAAGCACTCAGCAGTTACGACAAAGACAGGAAAGGTGCCTGATTTGCTAATAATTGCCAGCAACAATGCTCTTGTGTGCATACACAATGATGTAATGCACAAGAGCCAGATAGAAATACAGCATCTTTGTCAATGCATCACAAACACTAACAGTCTGACCCTGCTATCTTACACCCTGTCGACTCATGCTGCCGGTGTTGTGAAGTTCATCATTGACTAGCACAACAGGGCGCACAGCAGGAAGCCATACTTGCTGGTGTAGCAGGCAACTGCCACATAGATGGCATACAGCAGCAGCAGCATGAAGGCTTCCCAGGCTGCCAGGCGCCCATTGTACAGGAACAGCAACACCAGCAGGTTGGCCAGGATGTAGGCAGTGATGTCGCGCACAAAGGCTGTGCGGTCCACAATGTCCACAGTCTTGATCAGGACAACTGATGCTGTCATGACGCAGGAAATGAAGAGGCCAGAGCCCAAGGTGGAGGCCACAGCCAAGTCCAAGTCGACAGTGCCACCTACGGTAGCAGTAGGGATCAAGCTCACTCCAAGTTGACAGTGCCGTCTGCAGTAGCATTAGCAGTAGTGCTGACTCCAACTTCACGTGCCAACTTGGAACTGCAGCACAGCTGGCTGCATGCATTTCTCACGCTTCTCTACCAGCGTTGCAGCTTGCAAACCAGTGGCACCAATTCCAAAATTTGATCTGTGTAGTGTAACATTTGGGGATGCGCACAGTCCATGGTGTGTGGTGCAACACTTTACCACTTTATGATGTGGCAGATGCAAAACATTAGATGACAGGCTACAGAAATGCTTGATTTGCAGATGACTGGCGCTGTGCATGTGGTGTGTAAAAGCATGTGCAGGCAAGTGTGCTGCCAATGCAATTTAGCAAAATTGGCAATGTTATCTGGCAGCAGCCAGCTCATTTTGCCGTGTCTCCGTGCATCTTACAGAAAAGCAGGCTGACGGATTTCTGGCAGAACCCTGACACACGACAGAAGGTGCAATGCAGCACTGACTTGGCAATGTTGATGCATATCATCAAGCAGCAGGAGACAGAGATGGCAGGAGGGCGCTGGTGACAAGAGGGTGGGTCTGACCTGTGCAGACAGCAGCCAGCTGGGTGAACAGGTCTGGTGCACCACCAGCAAAGGACAACAATGTCACGCCTGCCACAGCAGGTGGCAGCTTCATGGTTTCTGAGATCCACTGCAGCACACAGACTGGTATGGGTGCTAGGTCTAGATTGTGAAGAACAATCCGGACAAACACCAGAAGGTAACAAGAGATTGCGGTGCCAGATCTTAAGTTGTGAAGCAGGCAGCTGCAGTGCATGAGGGTACCAGTCCATAAAGCTTTGTCAAAGCAGTCAGGACAACCTGGCTGGAAGCACCTTGCCATTAGGTTTGTAGACGTAGCAGGTGTGACGCAAGCTCTCACCTCAACCGATGGGACAAGGAAGGACTCTGCTACCTCTGACAACGCATAGAACAGAATGAGCATCCATAGCAGGTAACCAACAAATAGCAGCCATCTGCTTGCACCACCAGCACAGTAGAAGTGCTGCAAATAGGCTATGTAGTGCTTTTCCGCCTTGCAGGCACTGTTTGATGTTACGTATTGACACCTACAGGCAGCAAGGCGGGTAACAACCTGCTCTTACAGTGTCAGCAGCCAACTCAGCCAGCACAAACGCACAGGACTAGGTTGTCTTGTTGGAGGTTGCAATCATTTGCATCCCCGCTACTATCAAATTCGTTTTGCTTGTCAGCCTCTTTTGCGCTTGAGGAGTCGGTTGCTTGGGTAGCAAGTAGAGCCCTTCGCGACTGTATTGAAATCAGGCCAATGCCTTCCAACGGCAGCAGCTGCCTACTACTTTTGCTGCCTGGTGTAGCCGACAACGCTAATGCCCCTGACAACCAGGAAGCGAGTACGAGGTTGAGTAGCCATCGGACCATGTCCGGGACTTGCTCTTTTACTTTTCAGCAATCACGGGTCCTCATGCATGGCAAAAAGAAGTCGCCGGCAGGTGGAGGCATGTCGTTGTGGCCATGTCAAGCAAGAAGCAAGTCAGGGTCAACAGGCTACCTCACAGGGCAAAGTCAGATCTACAAGCATGCCTGTGTCCTCTTCTTCTTCGTTCACCAGCCAAGCTGTGACCTCAAGCTTGAGGACCACAAGACGTTGCATGTATAGCAGATTCCACCTTGACAACTGCGTAAGGGGTCAACGTTTCCGCTGCAACAAGACTGTGCAGATGTTGGCTATCGTGTTGGCATCACTCCAATCCCACATGACCAATGTTGGCTGTTGCTTCTGCTGCTGCTGGGTCTGAATTTGGCATGTGTGCAATGTGCAGCATACCAGTTGCAAGCTAACTGTTTGTCCGTGCGTGTCGCTAGGTCATCATGTCGCTCTCGACAATATGTTAGTAAAAAGCACTTACCAGAGTGTTAATCATATCAACACATGGTTCAGCACAGTATGTTGTTTGCATTCGGTGGGTTTTCATCTGCCTCGCGTGAATGATATGGTGCCCCTGTTAGATGTAGACGGTGTTGTGGAGGCATTGACTGAACGCTTGCGGAGTACAGGATCTGGCAGTCTGTATTGTCTTCGTGCAGCCCCCTGTCAGGGTGTTGTTTCATGCACATGCGAGCAGTGGTTCCAGCTTTTCAGCCCACGTGGGAGGTATTGTCAGCTTCCTGTTTCTGTCATAGACTGTCTAAACTTCATGAACATATGACATTATTGCCATGATTGGCACAGGTGATCAGCCTTGTTGGCTGGCCGAAGCTTGTAAAGTCCCGGTCTGGAAATCTGACATCATCAGCTCAGCTCAGCTCCTGTAAAATTAAGCTCGCGACCGCTATGCATCTCACTGCATTTGTGCCTTACAGCGTCACAGCTGGGTTCTACGTAGAAAACACACAGCGCGCGTGCACACACCTTTAAGCAAGGACAGGCTGCTTGCCGAAGTGAAGCCTGTATGTTGACAGTGTTGACCGGCAAGAACGGGTCCCAGACGTGATTGCCCCACGCAACTCCTACAGCTGCTGGTGGTGTCGCTATCAAGTCGCACAGACGCTCGAGTGGCACAAGGTGCAGCGTATTGCTTCCGGACGGATGGCTCTTAGCAGCCGGTGTCTGTCTCGTTACGGCTGTATATTGTGTCACCCACTGCACCATACAATGCTTGATTGGTTCTCGACATGTTGGTGCTGTTCCACACCAGGTCTGCCGCTCAACAGCAAGTACGGTCCCGTTACGACTCCCGTCATTCATTCATTCATTCATTCATTAATTTTAGCCATTTGACCAATAATCTGAACTGAAACATATAAGCAAACAAACAAACATCTAATCAAATTGTTTTTGGTGCACTCATGTTCGTCAACAGAGTGGCAACGATAGCTAGAGATGAAAGACTGCCACTAGTGCTGCGGCACACCCTCTAGCAACATAGATCTGTGTGCAAAACATTCATGCAAAAACTTGGCAATGACCCTGGGGTCATGTAAAGCAAAGAAAGAAGACAAGGTAGGGGCTGGTCCCCAGAAAATGGCAGTAAAACTGTCCCTGATTGAGCAATATGCAGGGCAGTCAAACACAAAATGATGTTCATCCTCTGCTGTATCAGAAGCACAAACAATAGCTGCAGGCTGCAGCAGAATTCTTCTTCTTTCTTCTTCAGCATGCTGCATGAGCGCAATTTCAAGGTGCGACTATTTGTCGCCGACAAAGGCTCGAGCAATTGCTTTAGGCCGAGCAAGTGTTTAAAAAGGGGTGGTCCTGAAGCTTCGAGAGTTGACCTGCTGCTCGACCTTCCCTATATTGTCAGTTATGCTATGTTGTGATCACCTTTAGTCAAACATCGCTTTTTGTCTTGTAAAGTTAAACGACCAACAGCCTACGCTCGGCCCCCACATGAGCAGAGGTACACGAAATGCAGCAGCGGCTGCTGAGCTTGATGAAGAGCCTGAAACGTCTTCCCCGGCACAGCCAGCTGCAAGTGTGACAGGATTAAGGCAGGACTTTGAGCGCTTCACCTTTTTACAGAGCGTCATACACAAGGGATTTATGCCTGAAAGTGAAGCCAGAGACATGTACAGACAGCTCACTGACAGCGAGACAGGCACAGACCTGAGCTCCAGCAGCAAACTGTTGACAGGGCAGCACACACACAGCCGGTGTCTGCTGCAGATGATGGGTATGAAGACTTTGTGGCAGACATCAATGAGCCTTTGACATTCTTATTCCTCAAGTTGAAGCGAACCATATACCATGTAAGCCAGATGAAGCTGACAGCTCAGTACTTTACCTTGCTAACACTCAACCAACTGCTTGTCTACTGCAGCTTGATAATGAATGGTACATAGCTTTTGTCAATGAGGTATGCTAGCAGCACATCTTGTTACACTCAAAAGTAACAGATAAGCTGGGCATACTCTGCTGGAATGCCTTGTCGCAAATGCGGCTCCTGAAATTGGTCACGTCTGAGTTGCACCCCATGTATGTATGCCTGCGCATGCACAACTTGTGTCATGTCTTCATCCTTGAACGCTTTTCTGCAGCTTCCAGATGAGCTGTCCCAGGGAGCCTCGACCCTCAAAATCCCCCAGCGAGCTTACTTTCAAACACTGGCAAGCTGCTCTGTCCTCAGTGAAGCTAGCCTATATTTATGCCGTAGCACCTTGACCTGCCTGTGTGTGCGCTTTGCTGGACCATCATTGTTTGCCTGCCCACGCCTGAGCTCAGCCACATCTCCCACACAAGTGCTGCATGCCACTGCGCACTCTGTCAACTCTAACCCTAATCATGGTTCCAGATAGGTTCAGACCTGCTTACGGAAACCCGACTGGAGTGACTGAACCAAACCAGTTCCACTTGCCTTTCCTTTGACACGCTGGTCACAGCCTGATGCTTGGCGCAGATTGAAGCCATTGCAACCAATGACAGCAGTGATGATGGCAAGCCCTGGGTCAGATCTGTTGATGCCGTCAACCTCAACTTGACGCAGCCAACATACACACAGACAACACTGACAGGTGTTGCTGCAAGTCAGCCTGGGTCCAGCTCCCAGGTGCCTTTCTCACTGCTGTTCCTAACGTGCTGCTGATCCTAATGTGCTGCACTCAATGTGCTTTCTGTGGAAATTGTCAAGCAACATGACAGCAGGCTGCCGTAGCAAATATGTCTGCAACCATTGCAGGCATAGATGCATCTGGCATAAGCATAACAGTGTATGCTGTCACGCGCCAAGCTTGCTCAGCATCATTGACATTTCAGAATTATGGCAATGCGTTGCAAAAGGGCTGTCTTACTGCTGCTGCAGTGCATGACCACTAGCTTGTGATGTGGCCACAGCATTGCTTGCATCAGCGGCAGGAAGCTTTAATGGCGGCCACTATGTGTTGAGCGACGTTTTCTTGTAACTTGACTGGTGCTTGCTTCAGTGGTGTGGCATACCCATGTACTGCTGCTGCAGGCATCAAACACTTGTTTGACACATGCTGAAAAGGAAGACACATTGAAGCAGCTTGTATCAGAGGGTTGGCTGGCAAAGACACCAGACAGACTAGGCTGCTATAGCATAGGAGTACGAACCTTTCTGGAACTTGGGCAATACCTGACGGACTTGGATCTGCCAGAAAGCACACGCAACATTTGGCAGAACTTTTTGTAGGCGTGTGCATTGCACTGCAAGAGAAGCTATTCTTGGCTACATTCGTTTGTTTGTGCACATGTAAAGGCTTCTGCACCCCCAGGCAGACGCCTCAACACTTGCATGCATATCAGCTAGCAATGTGAACAAGACTGTCGCCAGCAAGAGTGCCTGTAGTTGGTAGCGTCCGTAGCCAGGCTGTTGCTGCGCAGCCATAATGTTGACAGTGTCATTCATCTTGTCCTCATGAGCAGCTGTGGTTTTTATTGTCTGCTTGAATGGCAGGGTGAACGGGAATGGAACTCGGTCTGCTAAATATGCAGTGTGACCTACCAGAAACACCTGCATGCCTGAGGCTGAGCAGTATGCATCCGGCTTTGGACTGCAACCATTTATCTCCTGTGTGTGTACGTGACCTGCCCGTTGGATCGAACTGGTGTGCATCAACGTGGAGTGTACATGAAACTTGTTGCATTTGCCTGCAGTTCTTTCTATTTCACTATTTGCTGGCATGCATTAGCTTCTAGTGCATGCTAAAGTTTTGTGTTTTGGGGCCCCAATATAAGTATATGGGTACGAACCTAGGTTTTCTTGTTCCGACAAACAGATTCTGACATATGGCAAAATTGCCACAATGTGGAGAAAACTTTGTGCATCCTCATAATGGGAGTGTGCCTAATGGACGTAGTGAACATAGTGTATGAGGTCAACGATCAAGAAATGCAGTGCTGTAGCCTATCCCATACAATTCCAAACTCAGTGTAACATAACTGCAAAGCAATGTGACATTTATGTCTCATAGGGCTGCCAAGCATCTGCAAACAGGCCTCAAGCAAAGTGAGAAAACGGACCAAGACTGACTCACTGACATTGACTGCATGTCCAGCCTTGTCTACCTCTCCACCTCACCCCCTTCAAACTATTTACATGTCACTTCGAAGCTGTATGATTGCTTCCTGCTGAGAGAGGCCCCCAGTGATGAACTCTGTGTGCTGTCATGGACAGCTCCTGAAGATCTAGGCCTTCAAAGTCTAGAGTGGTGCTTGGATGGTACATGTACATTGTAACATACAATTTAAGTCATCTCTGAGGCTTGGGTACAGTGGCTCCAAAGGCTGCCGCGCATCTGGAAGCTGCAGCTGGCGCAAGGCGCCACATAGAGGAAGGAGACAAGCTTGGAGGCAGATGACCAAGTGGTGTGCATGTGCCGTCACATCTGCAAGCTGCAAGGTTGCTGTTGTGTCCACGGAAGCTTCTGAAGAAGAGGAATAATGCCAGCTACAGGAAGTGCTGTTCGGCTGACATGGTGAGCTGAACATTGCTTTGCATCTGCTTCAAGCTGGAAAGATGTCTGCAAGGGCTTGCTAATCATGACGGCTGTTTGGCAAGCACAGCTACATCCGCCATCGCTGCTGCCTGGAAGGGCCCTGGGGCTGTTCCACAGACTGCAAGGGCATGTTAGGTCTCACTGCCAACGCCTCCCTCTCCTCGGCTTGCTGCTCTGCCAAAAGCCTTTGTGCCTCCTCATAACCCATCCCCAATGCTTTCATCAGCTTCTTGCACACTGTCCTGCCTAGCTTCATCAAGTCACTGCCAGACTTGCACAGCCACCGCCACACAGCTGAAAGGCTGCTGCTCAGCTTCTGATACACCCCACAGCATGGCTGATTGTCCACATCATGCAGTGGGAGGTAGGAGTGTGTGTGTCCAACTGAAGCTTCGGCTGCATCAGGTGTGTATGCTGGGCTTGGCCTTGACAGTAAAGATTGCCGCAACTCTGGAACCTCCTGCTTGGAGTGGCGCGAGCAGGTTCTCTTAGTTCGAGGAGGGGGCCTCTTCAACTTGCGCCTGCTACTTGTTTCAGTAATAGGGCTGCTGCCGTTGAGCAGGGTGTCAAGCACATTGAGAGGCGCCTGTGTCAATGTGTTGGCAGGCATCTGTGCGTCGATGTCTGTGGTGAGGGCAGTAGCAATTGGTGATAGTGCTGCATCTGGAGATGGAATTGCAGCATGTTGCAGCTGCAAGGGCTGAAGGGAAGTATTCTCAGGGCTTGATGACTTGAGCTGGGCCTGCATGAAATCAGCCAAAGTCAAGCAACCCGTGATACCAAGAATTGCCACGCTCTGGTTGAACATTGTGTGAGGTATAACAAGGTGTGAAGCGCAATAGCAGTTAGAAAGGGTAGTGCAGCAAGGAGATTGCGAAGATGCCCAATGGCTTTGCAAAGAGACGCTGACACGCTGCATTGTTAAGCTCTTACCTTGATACCATTGATGCAACAGTCTGCAAGTGCAGAACAGCAAGCATCGTGAGACGAGATCAGCTCTCTCTCATTTAGCTTGGGGAACTCCAAGGGCTTTGCTGCAGGCCTTGCCACCACGTTGGGGGTGAGGTTGATTGACTGAATATCCTCTGCCTCAAGTGCCATAGAGCCCCTCGGTAAGTTTCCAAGCACAGCTTGCTTGTGCAAAGCCTCGCTGCGGTCTGCAATAGACAACAACCACCACAGTCTGGCGAGCGACATACGTGCGTGAAAAAAAAAATCCTTCAAGGGCGATGCAAGGTAGCGACGGAAGGCACAAGAAGCAGGTGCTATGCAAGGCCTCCTTCGAATGGCTTACCGCCATCTTCTTCCAACTTGTTGCGCATTTCCTTGAGCTTGGCACCCTCCTCATCTAAGCTGTTGTGGACTGCCGCTGAGGGCCTCTCAGTCTTGCTGCTTTCAGGCCCTTCGGAGTCGCTGCTGCTGAAGATTCGAGCTGTACAGCATACACATGACAAGCATGAGCCTTATCTGGTATACATGCGAAAAGCAGGTTCCGTGCTGCGGTTACCTTGAGCGGGCGCAACGTCAAGACTGAACCCAGTGATGAAGCTCCTGGCTGGCAGGACTGCAGGTTTAGCCTTTCGAAGGGACATAGCCTTTTTGCCTGCCTCCGACCAGGATTGGATGACAGAAAGCCTTTCTGGGGTTGTACCGTCCAATGAAGCGCCAATTGCTGTTGCGCCGACCTTCTCAGGCTTGCCGTTGATGTGTCGCCCGATTGCAGGCATCCCACCAGTGGGGAACATGTCACCGCTGTATCAGAGTTTCCGGCTAACACAAAGTCTGGTTGACCGGAAGCAGAACTGCATGAGAAAATCTGTGCCGAGGCCTGGGTGCTGGGTGCCTCGAGGAATCTGACCTGTTTGGTCGGGCGGTGGCGTAAAGGCAGGCGTGCAACTGGGTGCTGCAGATTACAGTAAAATTAGGCACAAAACTGAACGGCCTCACCACTGCAATTAATAAACACTCATGATACAAGCAGCAATTTCGCCCAACAACATCAATTGCGCTCGCTACACGTTTGCTAACCACTTGAGTACACACATGCTGTCACCATACCTAAGTCGCACCAATAAGCTTAAGTGCAGGATCAGGTACAGTGTAGTGTTTATGTTGCACATTCACTTCAACATTTTTTCACTCTACTGGCCGGTGGGCAGCACTTCTTGCTGTACTCAGGAAACTGTTCATCAATGCATCCAGGCATGCATCAACTGTTCATCGCTATGCCCATCAATGAGATCAGGAGCCTCATTGCTCCGTGTCTTTCAAAGCTTACCTCCTTCTTGGCTCTGCCCATGTTTACTGCAGCAGCAGCAGTGTGACTTCTTTGTGTAATGAGACCTCAGGGCGGGACGTGCCAGCTGCGCAGTTGCACATCAACGCACACAAGACTGTCCTCTGGGAACTTAAGCCAGTAGTGCGTGTTGCCCAGCCAGCGCAAGCGCTTGACAAGGAGTGTACTGTCATACAGACTGGCAATGAAACAGATGCGTCAGCGCTGGCATCTGTGATGCAGGGACGTAGCTGTTCCAGACTTGAGGGCATCAAAACCTCAACGGCAAGTCACTATGGATAATCTAAATAGTTTTCTGATCGTTGCCCAGTATCAAGTCATAAGCAGCCGCAACAACAGCATGCAAAGCCACAAATTTTGGGGTCTAGCAAGGATGATGGCGTGTTTAATTACAAGTACAGCCGGCTTGCAGGCTCGGCATATTCTGACATTAGAATGCAGCAGTGTTTGCCTATGATCTCAAGTGCTGCATCCAAAAATGATGTACATATGCAATAACTGCAGTAACTCATCCTCCTGTTATAGGTGTTTGAACTTTGTGGCTATCCATGTGCTTCCTCTCACAATCTGCAGGGAGCTCTGCAGGAGCGACTGCTGCCTTGACCTGCAATCAGAAGAGCAGAAGTCAGCTATGCAGTTGCACATCAAGGCATGCAAACGCATTGCACAGGCATGATACTAGTGATACGAGCCAGTGCTGCATACCGTATGTAGTACTGCACAGCCACCAACAACAAGTGCCACCGGTAATCAGCAAATTCAATTGCGGTAAAAGCACCAGTAGATTTGGTTGCAAAGATGATTTTGCCACATAAGAGATGCTCTAGCACTATGGTGCAGCTTCTCATGACTTGATGGCAGCAATGGTGCAATAGCTGTACCTTATACCAGGGATGATGCTGTACACAGTCTCATCATCTTCCACCATCAGCCTGTTAGAGCCACAAGTGCAGGACCAACTGCCAGACAGAAATTTCAACCACTAAGTTTTGACCAACTCATTGCATGACTGTGTGAAAGGAAATGCACCATTCAAGCAGCATACAATCATTGTAACGTTGTTGCGTAGCATCAGTAGCAACATAAGGTATCTTGCTAGGTATGATGTTGAATGCTGCTCTGTCGCAACTTGGCAAACAGCTTCACATCTGTAAAGCAGTGATGCAACAACAGGACCAGGGCATCAGACAAAGGCGGTCTGTGTTAGTGTGTCATCACGGACAGTAACTTGTGTCTTCAGCGCCCACTACCAAGTCACAAGAAGCCTCACATGCAGCATCTCCCCAAGTACAGCGCCCAAATGCTCAACAGCCTGCGAATGTCCTCTGCGCCGGCCACAGCCAGAGGTATGGCATGGATGGTATGCGCACCACTGCAGTGCCAATTTCAAGATTGTATGTGCTTGGGTTTTGGTCTTCAAGCGGGTTGGTGCCAAGTTGGGCTTGAACATGCCTGTCATCTTTGTGCTTGCGTGGACTTGTTCTTGTGCTGTCAATGAATGTAGCTCTTTGCAGGTTGCGAACGCCATTATAGCAATGTGAAGCTTGGTGAAGCGGCTGAGGGGGCAGGAGTTGGCAAAATGGGGTAGGGAGGGAGGGTGGTAAAGGGCCTCGTGTGTGAGAAAGCCTTGGCATCCTGATGAGCCCGTGTGACCAAACCTGCAACAACATGGCCCCTGATAGTTGTCCACAAGGATGCACTGGGTTTGAACCCACTTGTCAGGCATGGGCCTGTACAAACAGGGCTAGTAGTCAGTGGAGACAGGCACAGCGCTTGTTGCACTGCCCATTCTTGAGAAGAAAGCTCATACCCACTTGATCAAGTGGCAAACAAACAGGTCCTCAATTAATTTGCCAGTTGAGAATAGCGCTGTTGATCAAAGGAAGACTGGTCCTGCAATACAATCTCAAGCATCCACAGTTGATAATGACAAACTTGTGACACCCAAACCACAGACAGAGTGAAAGCCATGTGGGCACTTTCCTCAATCATTTTTCCTTCAATGTTCATCAATATTTTCAATAGAAGCTCATCGCAACCTGGTAAAGTCTGTCAACAGCCTGCAGGCACCCATGAAGCTGGGCGCTCGACAACTGTCTCCAGAACGAGACGGTAAAGCGGACGTAAGCTGGCTGGACGCTGGTGTACAGCTCTTCGAAAGCGCCTGCAGAGTCTGACCTAAATATAACCAAGCCTGCAGTATACGGACGTGACCGCGTCTTTGACAAGCTGGGGGGTCACAAGGCAGGCGCTTCGCTTGCGCACCAGGTAAACGCATGTAGCACGAAGCGCTACGCTAAACACAGTGGGCGCGTTTGAGGCTTGGATGGCCGGCCGGACTGCCGGCGTGGCTGTTCGCAGATTGCACATGTACTGAATGAAATGGTGGTGGCACTTGGGCCGCCATGAAAGCAGATGCAAGCAGGTCCAGAGTACAAGTGAAGCAGGCAAACCTTATGACATGCACATTGTGCATCATTTTTATGTGGCCTTTTGAGTGTTATGGGTACAGCGACGCTAGCCGTAAAGGCCGTGAGTGACACCGTATCAACGTGCAGTGACGTTCCTGTGCAGAGCTGCAGGATACAAACGTTGTGGTTACAGCTTTGACGAAGTAAGCATAGGTAAGCATTCGCCTGTCCAGCAGATAGCTTGTATGTGATGACAGGCTGGGAACCTTACCGGGACGTCCTATAGGCATAAGCCAGAGGTGATATGTCCGCCTGACTGTTCCTCCACATGCACCATATCGGAATTTGCTTTCAAGGCTTCAAATCATCCAAAAAGATGACGGCTTCTCGTCACATAAGATCACATCCCCTAAAAAATGTTTGCTCATTGGAATTCGCAAACAAGCAGCCCCTAAGTTGAGTTAGCTATGTATACACCAGGAACCCCTGAATATGACCAGCAATATATGCATAAACAACTGTGCGACAAACAATACAGCTGTACAGTTCTGCTAGCAAAACAACATCACGTAAGCAGCTGCAAACAAGCCCTGCCTCTCAGTGCTAACACAGGCAGCAAATTGAGCAAACTTCATGAGCCAATAAGACTGACAGCTGCATTATGCTTGTGCGGGATCTTTGCTGCTCAAGTCAAGAACTTTGCCAGTGATGCGGGTGTACATTTCCAGCACATCCTCAACTGTTGTCTCAAAGTGTGATGTGGCATCATAGCCCTTTGAGATGAAAGCCCTGTCTCTTTGACCACTCTCATTTGGCTCATACAAGTCTGTAACCTCTACAAACTTCTCATCCACACTGCCAAGAAGCGCAAGACCTGCAGCAACCAGCTTTCCATCAGTACCTTGTGTTTGGCAAAATATTTAGGGTTTAGGCACAATTCCTCAGCTTTGTAGCCTCAAACAGCTGCTGATACAGCGACAGCCAGCTTGAGCAAACATGAGCATTGTGGCTAGACATGGTGCAGAGGTTTGGCCAAGCTATAAGCCAGACTGATGAGTCTGTCAGGACAACTGCATGCATGTTGCATAGGAGGGCAGACAGAACATCTGACCTGGAAGGAGCTCATTTTCTGGCTGGCTTGTTTCTACAGTGGTGCTGACAAAAGCAATCCACATGTCCTTGGCTGCTACATTGTGCTGGTAAGAGCAACAGAAGACATAGATGTCAGAGCGGCGATTGACCTGCACAATGAAGGTGCACCCCTCGGTGATCAAGCTTGTGTGAAGCACAGCAGCTGCTACCAACACATCATACAGTAGTGAGTGCTGATAGCAACTTCTGGATGTACAAAATTCAGAGGCCGGGCTATGCACCTGGCCTTGCCAGTATAGGTTGACTGCAAAAGCTTTGGCACATTTTGTTTTCGATGATGCATCCTGCAGGGTGACATGACGTCACCAGTGGCAAAATTTTGATGTGGGATGAGCACACACCACTATATACACTGCAGTACACAAGCAAAAGGGACTAGAACCACACCTAAGCCCACGCACTACAGAGTTACAGCTACTGAGCGACCAGACTTGGAGATGCTGAACAGTCATGCGCATGCAGTAGGATATCCAATGCAAGCATCTGCACTGTGGGTTCAGTTTGTTTGTATGGGGCGGTCGGAAACATAAGGCGTAGCCAGGCATGGGGCGCAGGAGCTCACCTGCTTCTGTGGGATGATGATCTGGGCACTGGGGGCATTGTTAGTGCTGGGGATGGGGTGACTAAGGAGGCACATGGCACGCACCACCTGACTGGTTCTGCGCACCCGGTCTGGAAAATAAGAGGGGTCCCCTACCACCTGCCACCACTCCAAGTCATTCGTAGGACTGAAACTTAGAGAAGGTTTGGATGCTGCAACTTTGTTTGTACACTCCTGCTAGTCTAGCAACAGACAGCCCCTGCTGATTGGAGTAGATTTGTCATACCAGCTGTTTGAAAGGATATGCATAGTCACTTTGAGACAGCAGTGCACATAGCTAGCATGCCATCACATTGGCCTGAACCCAGTGTCTGGACAACAGTTGCAACTTGTAGCAAACTGACTCACTGCTCTGTGAGTGCCCTGTACTGCTCTTGAACATCATTACAGGAATGCAAAGATGACACATCTGCGTCGCCAGCTGTCTACGGTGCCAGAACTTTTGCATGTACACTTCAGTGCAGAAAAGTTTTACAACAGTAGGGGGCGCAATCTGACCAGCTTGGCTTTGGCGGTTTCGCCTTCACTGGAGACGCCCACTGCAACGCCATCCTCAAACACCACCTCCACATCAGGCTTGGCCAGCATGTAGGTGCCGCCATACACTGCACTCAGCCGCGCAAATGCCTGCACATCACAGCACCTTGCTTCCTGAAAGACATGTCAACAAAGCATGATCAAAGGGTGTGCTGAAGAGGCTAACTCAACCATGTAGATCGTATTGCGGGACAGGGCCTTTGAAAGCATTCAGCTGTTTGAGCAATACAGACTGTGCATGTGGGCGGCATCCACCTGCCAGCATACATCCTGACGTGAAAACAGGGAAACGGCTATGAGTTTGTTATCTTGCAACGGTATTGCCACACCCACACCATGCAACACGTCTCTGCATGTCACACAACTGCATGCATAGCCTGTGCGCGTGACACAAGTGCATGCATAGCCTGTGCATGTGATGCAAGCATGAAGTCCAGGTGCTCTTGAAAGGAATTGAAGATTTTCTGAAAGCAAACCCAGAGTGCTGCAACCAACCCACAGGCCAGAAAATCTTTGGGAACCAAGTTGTGCATTGGAGACTTCAGCAGCCATGGCAGTCGACATTGGTGCTGAGGACTACAATGAACAATGCAATTGCCAAGAATTACCAGACTGTGAGTTGGCTGCAAGGTGGGGTGCCCTGAGTCAAATCTGACATTTTTGCCACCATATGTCCTCACTCATCTTGTAGAGCACCCAAAGTGTGTGTGTACGCTCACATGGAGTATGCATGCTGTCCAAACAGTTTAGACAGAGATATGGCAAGTGCACTCTGCAGACATCCATACGAAGGCAGCGTCTATGAAACAGCAGGGACATGCATGTTTATCGAGAAAATGCTGGGGGTGGCACCTGTGGAAGCTCGCCCAGACCATATAGTGGGTAGATGTATGGGGATGCCGTGCCCTCAAAGCGTGTCAAGGAGTTGTAGTACAACTTGACCTTGAGGACTGTGTCGGTGGCAGGCTGTGACATGTATGCGTCATCTCTGTGCAGTGCAATGGCATGACCAATGAAGTCAATGGTCATCTCGCCTAGACCAAACTGCTTGTACACCTCTTGCATGGACATGCGCCGCAGGTTCATGCCCTGATGTGTCTTGGGGTTTTTTTCATCATAGTTCTGTACAAAGCTGCAGCAATGACAGGTGCCTCAGGCCATGGTATGTGCACGCAGCCCTTTTAAACAAGCTGTTGACTGTTTGACTGCAAATTTGGGGTTGTACACAGCTTTGGTTGCAAGTTTTGTGCGGTGCACACCTTTGCAGAAGACAACAGCAAATTCATGAAAGGGTGCATAGCCCATCTCAGCTTGAAACATGCTGCTTGTATCAGTGGTATTGAAAGCAACAGCGGCTGAGAGTGTGTTCAAGCTTAGTGAATGACCTTCAGCCGCTCAGCTTTCAGTGCTACTTATGCAGGCAGACACTCCAGACCTGAGACACAGGAAATGCAGCTGCAATTAGAGCATCTGTGCAACAAAATGAGTGAAGTGGTGCTCACGAGAAGAACTTGCGTGCCCTGTTTTTCTCCAGCAGGCCCATCAGGGGGGACCTCAGAGCCTCCATGTCTGTGGCCGGCACCTTCTGGACTGTATTCTTGCTCAGCACAAAACTGCCATCAACAGCCTTGAACTCCAAGTACTTGGTCACATCTGCAATTTGTAGCCACCTTTAAACCCTCTGAGCAAATTTACAGGCTCACTGTGATCTGACTGTGTTTACAATACTACACTGATCTTGCAAAATGGCCTGTACAACCGGCAAAGGTGCATTATCTGCAGCTGTCTGTCATGTTGCGTTCTGCTGAGCACACCTCCAAACAGTTCACAGAGTCATCACCAGGTGAGCAAGTGCATAACATAGCGCATGGAGGGATACTTCCTGATGTGTATGCAGACAGAAGTTTCTCTGTGCAAGTCACCTTACCTGTGTGCACAAGGACTCTGACCAGCTCTCCACCTGCCATGATAAACTTGGGTACCATGTCTACATTGTAGTCTCTGCTAGATCCCAACTTGGTGGGAGGTTTCTGACCAGGCCTGAACCGCTCATACAGCTGCAGGTATGTGGAAGCAACGTCAGCTGCCTTCGTAACTTACTTCAGTGCAATCATCCATTTTCTTTTTCATGATATATACCTGATTGAGGTTCAGTGATGCGGACTGACCACCGTAATAGTTGTTGCGGTCGATGTGCAAGACCTGCACAAAACTCGGGATGCTTGACAGCGAAGACAAAAGCGCTGGTGACAGGCGCCAGAAGGCGCCTTCTGGGTTGGTTGCCGAGCACAAAGCGTGCTCACCTTAAGGCCGTCAACAGAAAGCAGTCCACTGATGATGCACTCCTTTAGGCCAGTGCCCAGCACGATGGCGTCATAAGAGGTATCCATACTGTGCGCAAACGCCCAAGGCAATCAATTATCAGCTCAAATGGGATTCTTCTGATGGGAATGATCAGCACAGCGCAGCGTCACGAGGCTAGCCCCAGGTCAACGCATTGCAAACGTCAAGTCCGTGGAAACTCCGTAGTAACTGCAGGGCATCAGACAGGGCATCAGACTTTAAAATTGACATGCAGCTCAGACACAGAAAGTCATGCAGAGTCAGCTCCGAAACAGGTGCAAAGTAAAATTGAAACCAAGTGCTGAACATTTGAGTACAGCAGGCAGCAATGCACAGGCAGATGTGACTCTCGACAAGCAGAGAGATGAAGTGGTAAACTGAAGTGTTTACATTGGTAGCAAGCACTGTGCTGCAGCATATGCAGCTGCTCAGCATTGCAGAGTTTCGGCATGTCATGCTGCTGCAATGCATCATAGAAGACCTGTGCTTCGGTCTTGATTTCAGTAAATATGCATGCTGCCACGTGCAATCAGCATTAGCGTCTTGCCATGTGCAATGCTGCAACAGCCATCCTGTCGTACTGTCACATAATGATTGGATGCAGGATCACAATTCAGGCAATGAATCAAGCTTCACCGCAGTGACATGAGGTAGCAACAGTACAAAATGTAACCATCCTGGTAGGCCAGCAGGCAATGCTGGCTCAGCTTGGTAGCAAATGCACACCGCTTAGACAAACTTTTGTCCAGCTGTACAACATTCTGCCAGATCACAGCTTTGTCATCACAGTCTGCGGTGCTGGACTGGATGCGTCAGCATTGCAGGTGATGAGATGCATCTTGCATGCAGCATATGGACATGGACCTCATCAAACGCTTTGGGCTTGATTGCACACCTGGTGTGAAGTGTACAGCCTCATACCAGGTGCTATACATGGCTGCACCTGCTTTGTTAGCTTCATAGCATGTCTGCAAACCTGTAGCCCTATATATATAGTACAGATGATAGCAGTGATGGGCAAGCTAGTCAAACCCACGATTCATGTGGGCTCGTGTAACACGTTGTAGTGCTATGTAGAAGGCCGCTACACGCAGAGGAATACGCTTTGAAGTGTGTACATCCCACACTGCTGCAAAAGCATCTGTCATGGCTTTGTCCAGCCGCCTGTTCACCTCCTCTTCTTCCCATCTGTACATCACAAACATCGTAAGTATGTAAGATAATTACTGTTCAGGCAAGAGCAGCAGCACAAATGACCATACACAAGCTGAAGTCAGGAGGTTTAAAACATCAACATTGCTGAGCTTTCTCAAGTTAAAATTGACAGAAAGACTTAGGTAGACATGTCCATAGTATGTCATGTAAGCAAATGTTGAGAGGGATGGCTGACAAGAGGTCAAACTCACCTAAAGTTTTGCAGATTCTGAACCCACTCAAAGAAGCTGACAGTGACACCTCCAGCATTGGTGTAGATATCAGGAAGAACGATGATGCCTCGATCTCGCAAGATCTTGTCTGCCTGCAGCGCAGGCATCAGCTGCTGCAGAGCAAGAGTGCCACCAGGAAAGGGGGTTACACAGCAGACACATTGGAGGTTGAACTTGTCTTTCAACGACACATGCAAAGTGTGAGTTGCAAGGGTCACTAGAGCCTGACATTTGCAGTCACGCAGCACAGAGGAAGATGTGCAATACAGCAGCTGCAGCTTCTTATCATACAGACATGACTCAGCATATTGATCAGAAGCTGTATTCTGTATGGTCCAGAAAGCTGTATCCACTGCTAGTTGCAATAGTGCAGCTGTTTGCTGCTCTGTCATGCCATGTATAGGTTCAGGGTACAGCCATAGAACCTCAACAAGGTAGTCACAACACTCCCCACAGAGACTCACAACTCCGTTTGCAACTGTCTCTACCCTGCAAACACAGTATGACAACCACATTTGTTAGTCTCAGCTTCAGGCGTTGGCGCGGAATAGGCTTACATTTGGTGTAGTGGGTCCATTAGCAGCTTCCACAACGTATTGGCAGTTCAGCTTGCTGGCATTGTCCGAGGTGATAACATTTCCTATGGCAGCTGGCACCAGAACATCACACTGCTCATACAGCACCTCATTCTTGTCCATCGCCTGCCCTGTATGAAAACGTCATCATTCAGTCAAGCAGCTCCTGCCCCTGCTTGCCAGCCCTTCCTGACATACACAACACAAAACATTTTGCTCTTTTGCTGTCTGTATACACCTGAACGAGCTGCTGTCTCAACATGAAAGCTTTTAGTGCACACACAGCAAGCAAGCAGGCAAGCAAGCAAGCAACAACAAGGCAGGGTAAGCAGTACCTCCAGGAAAGTCAGCCAGCTTGGCGCCTGTTGCCAGATGGCTTCTGAGGGCAAGAATGTCCAGTCCCTGCTGGTTCCTGGTGGCCCCAAAGGCATCAGAGGCAGCAGTGACCTTACCGCCATGCTCTTGGAAGATGTGTGCCGCCCATGCACCCACATTGCCAAAGCCCTGCACGGGGTGTTATGTGACGGGGGGTGGTTGCTACCAGCTCACTAATCAGGGTGAAGGGCTGCCTGGTGTTGCTGCCGCTGCAGCAGGCAAGTGGCATTGCGAATTGAGCAATTACCAAAACAAGGTCTGATGATGAATGGCATGCAGCAGAGGAACATGATGGCATCACGATTATTGCAGAAACATCTTAAATAGACACTCCTATGAGGGCGACTCGGAGACTTGTGTCCAGGATTGATAGAACCATCATGCGATTGTGATCTACATGCCATTCCTACTGGTGGCAGCAGTGATCCTACTGTATCTAAGCTGCTGGAACCAGGCATGATGCAGGATGCAGTCATGCAATGATCATAAAATGCCTGGAGTCCTGCACACCATGTATGGTGATGAAGAACTACATTCAGTGGGGTCGCAGCATCAGTCCTGCTGAGGTGGAGTGCTTTTGCTCTTACCCTAAAGCCTCCTATGCTACACCAAAGCACAATGAACTACCCTGATCCAGGCCTGTTTCATCTCAAGATGACTGAATTTCAGCATGCATTAGACTGTGTATGCATATGCATGGCCTGCATGTGGTTTCTGCCATACATGAAGCACAACATGGACTCTGTACACAGCACACTCCTGGCTGAGGCATGGCTGACCTGGATGACAAAGCTCTTGCCTGCAATGGTGCCTGCCCGGCTGTGCTTCAGCAGCTCCCGGGTTGCCAGGACTGTGCCGCGCCCTGTGGCTGCCTCCCTGCCCAAGGAGCCATGCAGCTGCACTGGCTGCATTCACACACACACACATCTGTCACGCCCTGGATGCAAGTGGAGCTGCCCACCATGAGTATGCATCGCCGTGCTGTCAAAGAAAAACAGGCTGTTGCTGCTTACCCTGAACTATGGAAGCAACTGCAGCTGATGGCGAGGTTGTCACGTACAGTGGCCTTTGGAAGCAAATAGATCAGTAGTTGAATTGAGCAGATATGGTTGTGTGGTACAGAAGGTGAGGGACGCATTTGAAGGAAGCATGTTTGCCAGCAGCGCTCAAGAAACAGGTGACATGGACGCATCTGCATGACTGAGCTGACGGTCAGCTTGCATGTTACAAAGGAGGATCAATGAAGGATTAGCGCTCAGGTACAGATGTAAGCATACCTTGCCTGTGACAACAGCGGGTGAGAAGCCCTCAAACTTGGTATATTCATCAAAAAACCATGACATGACACGGCCATCAGTATTCATATCAGGCGCTGGAATGTCTTCCCGGGGACCAATCACATCTTTGATAGCCTGGGAGTCAGCCACGGAAATGCAGCAAATGTTGTGGCGGCTGTCAGGAAGCATGTGCTTACATGGGATAGACAACAAACATGCACATGACAGCATGCATACACACATGACTGCTGTGCTACAGATTGATGCTTGCCAATGCACACAGCAACTTGCTTGCTTGTATCAACTCACCTGTACCAGCTTCCTTGTCAGCTTCTCCAGTTCCCTTTCACTCAGCTTTTTGGGATCAACAGTGATGCCACCTTTGGCACCCCCAAAAGGTATGTCCATCACAGCTGTCTTCCATGTCATCAGACTTGCTAGACTGCACATAGATGCGGTTGTGTTGGGGTTCATGTCATTCATTGTGTGACTGCATGGCAGATTTTAGCTGCTTCACCTTCGCACATCATCAAGATCAACTTGAGGGTGGTATCTGAGCCCTCCTTTGAAAGGCCCTCGGCTGTCATCATGCTGGACACGATAGGCATTGAAGCTTTCTATCTGGCCATCATCCTTGGTGATGACAAGCTCTACAAGCACAGTCCGCTGAGGTGTAAGAAGCAGTCTCTGAAGCTTTTCTGGATACTCAAGTTCTTGCAGTGCCTACAAATGGCATCAAGAAAAGGATCCAGTCTAATTCAGCATATATCATGTGACATTCGATATGCTTCAGTGCACACTCAGGCAGGGAAGCTGTTGCATCTTGGCTCAACAACGTTCGGCGACTCTCAGCGGGCTTGTGGACAGCTCGGTTTGTCACGGTCTTCTGTTTTTGCCGAAGCTTGCGTCCTCACCTCTTTGATGAAGGTATTGGTGTTTTCGGAATGACTGCTCGCTGATCTTTTTTGTGCACAACGAATGGTGTTTGCTTGGCGTAGCAGATGACCGGCGCTCCGCGCTATCCTCGGAAACATTCTGGCATGCGATGGCTCAGTACATCCAAGTCCCGATCGCACGAGGTGCAAGCGCCCATTTCGGTCAATTGTATTTCAAGCATCTCGTATCTGACTGGCAGTGACTAATAATCTGTCATGGTTAACATACTGATTGGCTCGCACAAGACTATGGCTTTCGAAATGGACAACCAGAGTGTCCGAAGGCTACAAGCCTTTCTTTAAGGGGGACACCTTGAAGTACAGGGATGGCCTTGTGATCCGCAAATGTACCAGGGGTGAGGCCAACAAGGTTGTGGCATCTGCAGCTCAAGCAGCTCGGGCAGCAGCACCTCCACCTGCCAGGCAGCCACGCACTTCTGTGGCCATCAACCCGTCTGAGGTGCTGCAAAAGTCTGCGGTTACCATGGTCAATGGGACGTTGGGTCTCTTAACGGCTGAGCTTCCAGTGATGTTATGGGAGAGTTTGGTGCCTCAGAAGATGGTATTCAGGCTTGATGGGGGGTGAGGAGGTGGGGGTGCGGGTGTTTGAGGGGTGGGTGAGAGCAGAGAGGGTGCAGCTGTCCTTAGGCTAGCAATGGGTGCCGCCACAGTGTCATCTACTACCTGTTGTGCATCCTTGTTTGCCTTTCAAGCTGCGCGGCGCTTTGCAGCATCTCTTCTGTTTCTCATGCGATGGTTGTGAGTGCTGTATGTTATATCTCCTAGGGGAAAGGGTCTTGAGTCTGTCAATCCAGGCAGCCTCAATATGAGCACATCGAGCTGCAAAATTTCTGCAGCCAGTGTTATCACCAGGCTTGCCACAGCTATATCTTGATTGGGAGGTTAAGCAAAAATGCTGTGGTATGGGCGCTCCCTGACCAGCGGAAGAAGAAGATTTTTTCGTTGTTATGGAGGTTCTCTGCAGCATGTGCGCCTTTTTTGCATGAATGCCAATTGAAGACAGTGACCCCCTAATTAGTGAATAACTATAAGCTTCTTGCTCCGGGAGGTTTTGACACACGGTTTCTGACAAGCTAATGATACCATGCAAAGACATTTGTGCCTTGCTACATGTGATCAGTCTTGTTGACCGGCCGAAGCATGTAAAAAGTTTGTTCTTCTTCCAGGCAAATCTGAGATCAAGTTGCTTGTTGCTGGATGTACCAAAATGCTACAGTCAACAGACTATTACACTACATGCTCTGCCACGCAGACAGAAAGGCCAGGGTTCCATGCATTCTGCACTCAACATTAGAATGGCATCCTGCTGTATGTTACAGAACCATCAAGATAGAATCTTGACAGACACATCAGCCATTCTAGATGTAGTGAGCTTTGTTTAGAATAACACCCTCGAACTTGGTCTGGAACCTGCAATCAATAAAACACACTATGAGGTACAGCTGTGTCATTACAGGCATCAAGCACTCCATCTGCGCCAGGCAAGCAACCAATGCACATCATCTGAGCCCTGGATACCATTACATTGCCAAGCCACCCAAGTGCTTACCAACATAACGGTAGACTGGGTCCATGTCCACACAGGTACCATGTACATATGCTTACCATTTCATTGCATCGTCCTTGGTGACCTTGTGCTGAATGCCAACAGTGCTGACTGCCCTTCTGCGTCGTCCTACTCTGTAGCCTGGTCGCTCTAGGACAACATAGAAGTCCATACCTATACAAACAGCCAGGTTGCTGCACAGCTGTGCACAACAGGACACCTATATGCAAACCTATATGCTGTGTGCAATCATGCCACCCAGGCAGTGCATACTGCCCCAGACACAGTGGACGCTGCATATGTAGGCGTGCCTGTAGCAGGCTATACGACATGCACCAAGCTTGCAAATAAGCATACACTATGTGCTGTGGTATGCCAATGGAAACAAAAACCATGTCTCACAGCAGTCCTTGCAGCAGGCTATTCAAGCAATGCCTGCTGCATTAAGACAACCATGATTGCAGTCTAGCACCAAGCTCATACAGATTGCATCACATTGGACACTGCAACATGTAATTATGAGGTGCAATTCAGGTACAAAAGCCCCATCTGAATATGACCTGGGCACCCCAGCTGATCCCCATATTATAGCAAAGCTGGTACTGGTAATGCTCCCTGTGTTGGAATGTGCAGCTCGGTGCAGCTTACTTACCATAAATGCCAGTAGATGGGTCGTACTTGATGCCCAAGTCAATGTGCTCATTGATACCAAACCCAAAGTTGCCTGTATCACTGAAGTTGCGCCTGAGGAGCTCGTACTCCTTAACCTTCAGACCACTTTCCTGAAACATTTCACAGGGCCAACTCAAGCCTTCTGCATGTCTGCGCCTGTGCATAGCTATGTGCAGAATTCATTCAATGCACACAAGCCAGCTGCATTTGCTGAGAGAGCATTGCTGTAGCGATGCACCATGCCTTGCTCGTTCACTGAAGACAGTGCTGCCAGAGCTCCAAGCTAGGGCTACTCACAATGAGCTGCAGTGCCTTCTCCCCTCTGACAGTAACATAGCATGAGATTTTCTCGTTTCTCCTGATAGCAAAAGTTCGCACTGTGTATCGCGCCTTTCCATACACTGGCTGTTGCCCAGTCAGCTGCTCCAATACCTGCACACACAGGCTTTATGTGGCTGCTGTCCACTTGTGTGCAGCTAAGGATATCTCCTCCAGCGTTGCCTTGATGAGAACAGTAGCAAGCCAAGAGTTGGTGCATGCCTTTGCTGCCTTTGATAGCCTGTCACCAGACTCTCCGACGCAAATGTTCAGAATCAGCTTAGAGACCTTGATGTCTCGCATAGGGTTCTGGGTCTTCTTGTCGTTCTGCAAACGTAACAGAGGTGAGTACAGCTATTCCTAATAGGCAAACAAGTACTTGTCCTTACAGCAAATGCAAACAAACATGACAAGAAACAAGCCGGGGCCATCACGACAACAGCGTACCACCATGATGACGACTCCGGTCCTGCTGGCCCACCTCCTGACTTTCGCACAAAGAGACACAACCTTAGCAGCTCGGCGGCTTATTAAATTCTCATTCGTTTTTCAGAGAACGGCATACCGTAACGAGTTGGTTACGGTGTCTGTCAGCATGCACTGTGCTGCCTTGATCAATTGCTTTGCGACATCCGTATCCTGCGTACTTGCACTACCTTCTAAACTCACTTGTTCCTGGGCTCGTGGAGCGGGCGGCTGCACGGTAATCTTGTCTCCCGTGACCATGAGCGCTTTGAAGCGGCTAGCACCTTGGCACCTCGCCTGACAGCGTCGAACTTATGCAGACAGCAACAAAGAGGATTTGCAGCGTCAGGTGGGTCTGCTACTAATTGCATAGTTCAATCCAGTGAACGCCATCCTGCATGTACTTTTTGGATGCGGACCGTAAGGTGTGCATGTGCAGTGGGACACGGTGATGCCAAGGTCAACTGTTGGGAGCAGCCAACAAACATCAGCAACTGGAAAGAGGAGCATGTAAGATCTCATATATTACTGCACACCCCAAGGCAACTATGCATATGAACAGTTGCATAGTGTGCAGATTGTGTTTGCTGTCTTGGGATGCTGGGGAGTAGGCATTTACAGTGCCATCAAGATCTTTGGGGGAAAGAAAGAGAGCGCGCCCGCCGCTGCTCCTCAACAACTGGATAAGCACTGATCCAAAACCAGACTTCACACCTCTATCCTTCCTTGGCAGACAGAGTGCCAGCCTGCAAGATGCTGTTGTATGCCATGGCAATGCAGTGTATGCAATTTTTGCCAACAACAACAGCTTCCAAGTCTGCCTGCCAAGGTATTCTTTTGAGCTGGCCAAGCAGCAACAACTTTCTGGTATGCACAGCAACATGCTGAAACTGAAATAGTACAATGTGCCATGGCAAGCCTGTGGTCATGTAATGATGATGGCCATGACTGAAAGGTTGCAGTAGGTGAACATGTTTGGGTAGACAGGATCAGATCAGTGACGCCCAGCATCTCAGGGCACACTGGTATGCAAAGCCGGGAATAACATTGATTGCAACCCGTAGGCTGTACAGCATTTCAGATCATTAAGATCTAGAAAGAAATTGCATGGTATATGACCAGGTGTGCTGCTACTGATGTCAGTATGATTGCAACAAATGCATTTGCATTATACATTGCTGGCAGAAGTTGTCGCTGCTGCCATTCAAGCAAATAATAGAACAGATGTCATATATGTAAAGATTCCAAGGCACCAAAAACCAGGAAGATATTTCAAGCCTACGTACACTCAAAAACTGTTTATTGCACACACCGCAAATCTTTTGAACATCTTGTCACCAGCACAAGATTTGGAAAAGAATGATCAATGGTTCCAGCAGGTAACACACTTTGGTCAAACAGACAAAGATTGATCAAAAGCTGGCATCCTCTTGCTGTCCTGTCCCTGCCTGGGTGGCATAACTGGCATCTTGCGCTCCCTTTCAAGCTTTTCATACCCTGGCATGGGGTCAGCAAGGCCATTGGGCTGGGGTCCCCGGTCAAAGAGAGGAATCTCCCAGTATTTGTCATGCCATCGCATCGCCACTTCCCCTTTCCACGCCATACCAGGCTCTAATCTGCACACACAGGATTGCCAGTGCCCAGATTTAGTCTGCAAATTCAGTGGGAGGCAGACACTGCTTGCTACATGCGACACCTGACATGGCAAGCAGGAAGGTCATGTCTAGCTGTGTCAAGCGTAGAAGCATGGGTCAAGAGATGCTGATACAACAGAAACTGATACAATGTAGGATGCAGGCAGCAGCAGTTTACACTTGCAGTCTGTTGAGGTGTATAAGATTGCATTCCTGTCAACAAGTCGTCAACTGCAGAGCCACAGGGTGGCATGACAGCTGTTTCCAAGCATGCTTTTCAATGCTTGAGCATGTGGGCCTTAACACAGAGTCAGAACAAAATGTGTAATGTTCAGGCGCTCACGTAACAGGCCTCCCACTCTGTGCTGGAGTGAGGACGACAAAGTCAGCAAAGTCTGAGTGGCGCTCGTGGGCCAGGAAACTGTTCAAGGCACCCATGTCTGTAAAGCCCTCGCGTAACAGCATCTCAAAGTGGGTCCTGTCTCCAGGGCAGAACTTGACAGTGGCACCCTGAGCATCTATGTAAACACGGTCCAAGGGCCCCTCTGCATGAACAAACAACAAATGTCATGTAAAACTTTTGGTGTGACAGCAATGCTGGCAATCCATATGCTGACAGCCCACATCTTAAAGCCTGCTTGGTATCACGAAATAGCTTTTGCAGCTGCACATCAAGTTGTCAATCAAACAATCATCAGCGCTGAAGGCCGACTCCTGAGATGAGAGAGCTGCTGGACTTGCTTATACAGGAACGCAGCTGACTATGCTCGATCTTGTCCTGACAAGCAGTAGCATTGTATGCCAGCATGCTGATGATGCTGATAAAGCGGGCAAGCATATGCAGTGCACTCACGTCCAAAGTGCACATAGTCATCCTGTTCCAGCTGTAGTTTAGGTTTGCGGGCATTGGGGTGGTAGTCCACATAGTGCTTGCCTCCCAGCCCTAGAATGCGTGCAAAGTCATGATGGTAGCGCAGATCTCTGCATGCCACGTGGCTCTGCAGCCCTGCTGTGAAGGTGAATGGCTGCTCATCTGCACGACACAAGCACCTTGTCAGGCACATGATGTGCAATGGACTCGGACAATGAGCTCTGAGATTGAGAGTGAGCTGCAAGGATGAGACTGAGCCTTGAGATCAAGCATGAGCTCTGGTTACAAGGAGTGCTCAGAGAATTAGGTGTGCTGGAAGAATCTGTATGGGTCATCTACTGAGGTACTTGTGTTGTTCACATAAGGGACAGGGAAGCCTGGATGGCATGGCCAAGGTCATACCATACTTTGCATGCTGCTGGGCAGGTGCCAATCATAAACGTTGTTTCTAGCTCACCCAGGCTGACATCAAGAGTTGTATAAAAGGCAAAGGAGCCAGCAGCAGACAATGCAGCAACGGGCCAAACAAACCTGCAGGGATTTCTGCAAGACTACATGCTTAAGGCTCACCTAGCTAATTTGCTAAAAATTCGATACCAAAGTTGTGCCGGGCACCCCTCTCCAGCTTACCGAGGCACCACCTCAGCCTCATTCATGTGAACACGAAGCACAGAAGTCAAACACCCAAACACAGCCGTTGTGAACACAACTAGCCATGGTTGACGGCTCACCAGTGTTGACAATCTCCAGCTCGCAGCGCAACTGCATCGTTGGCATTTCCTGCTTTTTTGTTTCCTCGGGCTCCAGTGTAGCATCAGCCACGGCATTGAATGTCTCCTTTGGGCGGGGCTGGTGGTACCTGTTGGTGGGAGTGATGTCTGGAAAATCATCTGGTATCATCAATTGGACCTACAAGCAACGTCAGCATGTGTCAAACATTACACAGCTGCAGCGAGGTGACTTAGCGCCCAATTTGTATGGCAAGCACACGCCTAACCTGTTTTGTATTGTATCAGTCAGTGCATGGAAAGGCAAGTCTGAGGGAACAAGAAAAAGCAGAAAAGACAAGCAAAAGGGAAGTGCGGAAATAGGAGGGAGAAGCATGCCTTGTGAGGACTGTAATACAGATGCAGGCAGCACTATGGCGAACAGAAGCGGGCATCTAGCCAAGGAGTGAACAGCTAGCTGTGTAAACCGCAAAACAGTGACGGTGTGGACGAGGACATTGCAGTAGATGCAGAGGATGTCAGACATGCACAGCTCATCAAGCTTGGCTGACGAGGCTGACCGTGTACAAGGCTGCAAATTGATGAGGCCACACTTCCATGGTTGACTCATCAGACTCTGCAAGCAGGGTGATGGAGGGCGCGGGGTCCTCAGCAAAGTCAGGTGATCTGGTGGCCTCAACCACAGACCAGTGGCAGTGCTTCAAGAAACCATCAGTTGGCATAGCATGCTTTATCCCTAAGTTAGGGAAGCAGATTGGTATCCCTCCCCTGCAAACACACCAGTCACAAGTGATGGCCAAGCCACCAATACGATTATGTGCTGAAGGGCTCTGCTGAGGTGCATGTGCCTGAAACAAAGGCGCAATCAAGCAGAGACAAAGTTGCTATGACAGGCCCCAGGAGTTGTTTGTTGCTGTAATCCACCATGTTTGTATTCAATAAAAGCAACAGGATGCAATATGACAGCAGTCTGTACAGCACCTGTGTGTTATCCCACGAGCTGAGACACATTGCAGCAAGACTTCCAGGAAACAGATGACGTAATGTGACACAAGCAAGAGATTGGACCAGGCTTCCACTGGCATATGTAAATGTAAGGGTGGAAGGTGGGGTTGGGGAGGGGGGGGGGGGGAAAGGGGGGGAGGGGGGGGAAGGGGGGGGATGGGGGGGGTTCGAGACTTACTCTACAGGCTCGCCAGGCTGCATTTGCTGCTGTCTGAGGTGAAGAAGGTCAGAGCCATCTGGAGCGGTGTGAAGGAGGTGACGTGGGCGCCAAGGAGCTGGATGTTGGCTGTGCTGCCATTGGGGTGGGCCATGTGCACCATGGGGGAGCCATTGTCGCCAGGTAGAAGTCCACAGGCCATTGATGGCAAAGCTCTGGCGGCACCAGTCTATGTAGTGCAGGATAGCTTGCCTGGGGAAATCAAACAGGCCAATGTCATGACTATCAGACGCATCAGGTGTTTTTGTGTACTTCTTAACCATGGTATGATACTCCACAAGTTAGTACGCTGATGTACGCTACAACAATTTCTCTGCTATTGTTGAACAACAGCCTGGAACTGCTGTATAATTGTCAATGGCTAGATTGAGCTGCATGAACTGGTTCTTGTATACAGACAGACTGTGGTGTGCAACCACCGTCTCAGGTGGCATAAGGTCACTGCCTGCATGTGGTTGCTCTAAGTTGCATGCAGGCTCCATAGAGCAAGAGCCAATTATAAAACTTGGTCAGGACATACCAGGTCTGTCTCAAGACAGCAAGCCGGATGGCTGAGACGCCAGATGTTGACAGCATAAAACAGAGCAGGGCAGCAGCAGTGGTGCGGAAAAGGATGTAAAGGCCTGCGTTTTACAATGCGCCCAGAACTTGCCAACTAATGGCAGGCTGGCTAACCATGGCCCTGGAGGCATTGAGCATGCACATTGTAAAGCAAAGCGGCCAGGGTCAATTGTCAGTCACTGTAGAGGGAGGACACCACAGTGGCAGTCCTCAACTTGTTTGTAAACTAACTTGACGGTCAGAAGGTCACACCCACCATCTGACATGGGGTTCAACAACTCAATAGAGGTGCAATGAGAGACTCTTGCACGTTCATAGGCAGCAACAGACTGGCACAACATGCATATCACACAATACAGATACAATGTGCACATGCGTAGCAGTAGCTCACATGCTGCTCGACATACAGAGAAATAAGGATCACTCATCCTACAGGTATGCAGCACGTATGGTACTGGTACAGGCCTGCATGTGTTTTACAAAACCACTAGTGCCATGTTTTGGCATGGCAAAAGCCAACTCCTTGCTACACAGCAACTGGCATCTCAGAGGCCAAATCAAGGTTGGCCTGCTCCAAAATCTAGATTCGCATGGTTACAGGCCCAGTTATAACTTTTGCTCAACAGTCTCAGCAACTGCAAAAATCTAGTATTGGAGCAGGCTGACCTTGAATTACTTTTTGAGATGCCCCCTCTGGAAGTCTGCTGCTAATAGTGGATTTTTGTTGTGAGGGCAACCTTGCAAGCAAAAGCTTCAGTGGGAGTGTGTTTGCATGTGCACTTGCACAGAGCCTTCTATCTGGCAAATGTGGCACAAAACAAATCATAACAGGGTTTGCAACCAGGCTTCTTACAACAACTCAATCAAAGAGGCTTTCTGCCAGGAGTCGACAGCATCATTACAAGGGCCAGCATTTGAGAAATGCATTGCCTCACATGCAGCTTGTTGCTGTAGCTACTCAATATCCACATAAAATATATATAACTCGCACAGCTGTGCAAGTAATGCAACACCAACAGACACTAGTAAGTTGTAGCTTTATTGAATGCTCTACAGCCGCTGCTCAAGCATTCTGCTGCTGCTATGATCTCTTGGGCAAGGTTGCATCTTGCTGTCTGAGGGGGAGGGTCTGGGACAGGGACCCGCTACACTACCCTGCGCAACCCCAACAACTTTTCAGTACACCACAGCATGTACATCCAAGTCATCAGAGCAGCGCAGTGCAGCAAAGCACATGGGTATGCTGCAGGCTTGCAAACTGTGCAGACGATTCCGCAGTCAGTCGCTAGCGACTTGGACCAGTCACTGGCGTGTCCTGTATATGAAACCTTTGCACAGCTTCTAGTGCCCTCCATGGGTCAAGACAGTATTTGGAACCACATGCGAGCAGATCATGTCTTCTACCTGCTGCCCATACAGGACAGCTGTTTGTCTGTGGGCAGTGGTAGAGAAGCAGGATCTGACTTGTAGGTGGTACTTGCCAGAGAAATGCAGGGAT
>JAYKYS010000167.1:0-61167 GCA_036924285.1 Asterella californica | reverse complement strand
TGACTGGAGGCAGCAACCAAAGGCTAATTAACATGACAATGCTACAGCGTCTGCTCAACGTCAGGCACCAGAGATGTGTCTTGACAAGCACAACATCTTCCTGCAGGTGCAATTGTCTCCTTGACAGCCAATTGCAATACGCTCAGTGGGCAGTAGTCTCCAATCTTTCCTTCCACACAGTCAAGACATAAATCTCCATGATAGTGTAACACACTTTTCACGCCAGATCTGATGGCAGCTATGTTTCTGAGTTCTGTCAGCACCAATCACTTCTGACTTAGCAATCAAATTTGCTCCGTGATTTAGGGGCTGACATGTGCTTCAACAAATTGTGGTCATACTGGGTGACTGTTGCTGTTCCGCTGGTCTGTCAGCAAAATGTGTCAAGACTTTGTGCAGCCTCTAATCTCAGCTGATCACACATTTGCCTCCCCAGACCAGGCTACTTTGCAATCCAGAATGCATTGTGACCCATGCTTTCAAACGCAGTCATCCCCTTGATTTGTTGTGCGCATATTTTGCTGACAATGCTGAGCTATCATTGGGCCATTACTCAATTTGTGTGTTGCAGGTTCACAAGGCTGAAGCCTCTTTGGCATGCCACCGGCAACCTGCAAGATCCCGCGTTTGAAGTTTTTGGGTTGATTGCTATACACAGCCTTGTTCAAGCGCAATGCTGCCTGAGGTAAGACTTGCACTCAACAAGCTAAATTCAACCCATGTTTACAAGCACATCCAGGCACCAGACAGCAGGCAAAGGCATCAGCAGAACTTATGCCGAAACATATTCTACTGCTCTGTGCGCCCAAGTTACAAAGTGTGACCCATTCTTTCAACACATGGTGTTGCTTGCCTCTGGTGTATATTTGGTTGCATGAATCTGGTCTTAAACCACTGACGAGCTCAAGGGCTGCATACAGGGATGCATATACTTGTATGCATGCACTAACATGATGCCTTGTTTCTGCCATGCTAGCATTGACTTGAATACGGACTTGTGCATTGAGCCATCAGCTATATTCGTTAGCTATGGAACTTTGCAGGACAATGCAGCAACTGTAAACAGGTCCAATCATCTGATTTGGTGCTGACAGGCCATAGCATGCCTGGCAAACAGCCAAAATAGGACATAGCTGCTTTGTGCTTAACCTTGTGGCCGGCAGCGGAATTTCGTTACCATTTAGCAGCAACATTATGACAGTCCGACATCATCAGCTCTCAGCTCAGCTCCTGTAAACTTAAGCTCGCGACCACTATGCAGCACACTGCATTTGTGCCTCACAGCTGGGTGCTGCCTTCCCGGCAACACTCACGGACTACCGCCTGTGCTCTGCTGTCTGACCGTGATTACCTTCTGATCCAGGCAATTTGCCAAGCGCTACAATCGTACTCTTGGGGAGTTGCTATGATCCAATTCTTTCGAAACAGCCAAAATGGAGGTCCGGACTGTAGCAGCAGCTGCCAACCTTATAACAATTCTGACCAAAAACAGCATCCGACAAGCAGGTAAACTTTGTATGGCTCACAGCTGCTGTGCATAAATGTTTGTAGCGACTGCCCTTGTGGTATGCAGATGGATTTGTGGTATGCACATTCATATAGGGATTTGAAGCACTGGGCATACCGCGGAAGTGCTTCCAACTGCAGCATGTAGTGTGACACCCATTGTGTTGTACTTTGCTACACTTGACGTAATACATTAATGCACGAATCAGCGCTTCCGAACCAGAAGAAAAGGGGTTTTTAGCTTTTAGCATTGCCGTCAGAACAGGGGGACGATTAATTAGCCGACCGGCTCCCCGGGGGGCTGGGAGTCCGGCTGGTTAGTCATTCCCCTGCTTTGGTGGCGAAGCCTATCGTCATCTGCATATTCACACCCTTGCAACCTGTGCACTGTCGCCACCATGCGTTGGATCGCTACGCAGCTTCGAGAAGAGCACGGCAGCGCTCTGAGTCTCTTGAACCTTCTCGTTTGCAGCGACGACGAACAGAGCTTTCTGAGCACAGTTCTCACTCGTCTGCAGCAAGTTGAGGTTGCGGTCGCGGCTCTGGTCGCGGCCGTGACCGAGGCCGTGGGCGACCTTTTGCGTCTACGCCTCCCTCGCCTGGCCACGACAGCTATGAGCCAACTTTCAACATGTGCTCGGTGACAACAGGAATCCTTCGCCAGAACTGCCCTTCAGTTTAACTAGATGCTCTGTCAGATAATGTGCACTGACTTTACTGAAAACCGCAAGCCCATCGCCAAGGCGATCATGTTTCAGTTCTGGGTGTGCCATCTGAAACCACTGGATCCCAATCCAGAGCGTGTCCTGCACTGGATGGTGCAAACAGCTATGCATTCCTTATGTCTCCCTATTTGATGTTGCTAATGCTGAAACACTGATGTGACCATGATGGTTCACATTCCTGCCAGTCACGCAGAAGAATACATGCCAGATGCCAAGTGGTCACTCACCGGCAGCGGTAGAGGCATGACAGCACGACTTGAAGAGTTACAGCGCACATTGGCTGCTTCAAACCCAGGTGCAGAGTGCAGTATTCGCCGGCGAGGCACACCTGGACCTGCTGATGATGACAACAGCGTTCAGAAACCTTAGATGATTCAGCCTCTGGGGTGTCAAGTGATCAAGTGGAGGCAGACAATATTGACTCCACGCCTAGCTATGACACACGAGTTTGACGTTTTTCTGTGCCTGCCCTTCATTTTGTCTGCGTTTACCTTGACTGCCCTTCGCTACCAAGGGTTCTTATGCTACCTTCTCCAGTTATTATAAGAACCCTTGCCATCGATGTTGACAATTTTACATGTTCATACACTGGGCTGTGGACCCCACCCCCACCCCCTGAGGGGATCTGTAATTAATTGAATACTCTCCGGAGACACACATTGCTCACGCATTGCTCACACTGCACAAATCAGCGCTTCCGAACCAAAAAGAAAGGGGTTTCTAGCTTTTAGGGGTCCCTGTAGCGAAGCTTCGCGTGCGGGAACAGAAAACTGTTCTGTCGAAGGCATACGATTGAATACGCACGCATGAATCTGAATACATACGCGTCCAGCTTCAGCAACACCTAACGAGCAACTATTTCAACGACGCGTCCTGCGCAAGACGTCGCCGATGATGCGTGTTTGCGCTACCTAGGCTTCCTCTGTCACAACACTGTCAGTATGACGCCGGACACACAAAGCTAAATCGTTTCTAAAGAGCCCTATAGGCTTGCAGTGAAAAAACGATGTGAACACAGCAAGACAATGCAACAATAATCTCTCCAACTTAAAACTGCCGTCGTTGGCACTCCATTCAGCCACGTGTCTCGCTAAATTCGACAAAACACAGCAAGATTGTGATCAAGTTCATCACTTTCCATCTGCATTGCGCGGCTTTGCCAACGGCATCCGAGCGCTTTACATGCTTCGATGCATTGATGCCGAAGGTGGTTGCCAGGTGTGCTGCCAATGAACGTACTTCAACTGCCTTGTGTGGCTGCTAGCTCGGAGTTAGAAGTTCGTGCACATGTGCATCTGAGTACATGATATATGGTGCTAGACTAATACCAGTAAGACAGTATCAGAACAGTAGACCTGTGTACTCATATTAGGGCCCCAAAACAAAGTCCTAGCATGCAAGTAAGACTGACCATAGCTATCAAACAGCCAAATAACAAAGCAAGGCACCCAAGCAACGTCAGCTGCAGCTGTAACTATTATTTGTGTAGAACTATATTTATCAATCAATAAAAAACCCAATAAATGGCAGATGTGGGTGCCACAATAGTCACTTTGATTTTTTTTACATGTGGCATAGCTAAAACTGTTTGTGTATGAACAACTCACCACTAGCACATTTTCACATGCAAGCAAGACTGATTTGCCCGAGAAACACCAGATTCACAAGCATTTCAGGCTGCAAAGCAAGTGAGCCAAGCAATCTGCAACTCAAGCTAAATTGATAATATAGTGCTGCAATGGAACTTAGGGGCTTCATGAAGCGCCTGCACAAGCACAAGCATAAGCCGACACGCTGCTGTCTATTCGGAAAAATCGGCTTGCACCGGTAAAAATGCACGATGTACGTCTGTGTAGCTGGAGCACCAGCTTCAGTCTGGACATTTGGCAGGAAAGCAGGGCAATCCTTGCCAGCAGATATGATCTGTGCCTGATGTCCAGTGTAGTTGGAGGGTCTGCTTTGATGGGAGGACATGGCACCATCATAGGGTCCACTGGCCGGTGCAGTGCATACGGTGTTCCAAAGACTCACAAAACTGTTCTTGCAGATCAAAGGTGCTCATCAGCCGTTCATCTGCCAAAACATTGTTGTTGGGAGAACGGCCTCATGGCTAATTGTCAAGCTTGGAGCTATGGGAACTTGACTTGATACAAGGCAGATGCACGACAATGCTTACACAATGCCTATCTTGGTCATGCAGTAACAGGTGAGGCAGACACAGGCATAGCCCTAGGCACCTGCTTATAACTATTTACAGGAGTCGTTATCAGCATTGTAGCATGAGCATAGGGACAAGGCTCTCAGAGTCTGCTCCATTGAAACATATAACATCATACAATCAGCTTGCAATGAATGCCAGTTTACTCCCTGCTTTGTCAATAGACAGTACCATGGCATTCTTTACTGTCTCTGAAACTGAAGTCAAACAAGATTAGGTAAAGGTGGAAGACTTGATACACAGCAACAAAGGCCACTGACTGCATTCATGCATTTGGCCATGTCAGCAATTACGTTGGCAAGGTTGACATACCACAGCAGCACTGCTTGCAGCAGCTGTTTCAGCAAGGCAGACATACTCTGTTTACAAACAGCAGTGTGTATCCAGCAGTCATCCAGCATACAGGTATATGCACGTAGGTAGATCATGTTGTTGGACAGGAAGCAGATACAACATACATGCATGTTTATACATTCATGAAGCAAGGCAGCTACAGATCGCAAACTTCTTGGAGGCTACTGCTGCAAGAGACATGTAGGCATGCCAGCAAGTGGTCACCTGCATCATAGATAAATGTCTCATGCCATGATGGCGTGCAATGCAAAAGGCTAGCTTGTATTGCTGCTGAGCACAATAGCAACTCCCCACTGTATGGACATGATGACTCACAAGGACACACGGTGTGTGTGCATGCTAGCACCCCGATATAAATGAAATGACCATACACCGACATGATGAAGCAAATGGGAACGTGACTTGATACACGGCAGAAGCACGACAATGCTCACACAATTACAGTCATGTAGCCAGAACTGCACTAGTACAGTACAATGATTGCAAGACTCACACATTTCAGTCGGAACCTTGATAGATGATATGCTACCTTCAGCTAAGGCTAGCCGATTGGTATCTTTTGACCAAGCAGCTCTTGCACAGCTTTGACAGGCAAGTGTTTCGACATTGCAGTCCAACAACCCATAAAACTAGGCACAATCAATAGGATATCCACCCTCACATACAGCAGCTTCATTGATCACTGCATCCATCAATATGACCTTGCCCACCATAGCAGGTGCAAGCTGATTGACACATGTCCCTGCATTGTTGTCGCATGATGATGGTTGCATAGCAAGGCCAACAAGGCTTACAAATCAATGTTGCCAAGGCCCAGACTGAAAGGCCAACATAGCCAGCAGTCACTGTGTACCCAATCAACAACCCAGCAACATATTGCAAGCACTATCTCATGCTGCAGCAACAATGTCAGGCTGGCCCCCACATTCTGTAAATGTCACACCTCCCTGCAGAACTTATTGCAAAACCAGCATGGCCACCAACAGTAACAGCATAAACGCTGTTGCAGGCTTACCTGCCAGTTTTTTACAATAACAGCAATGCAGCAGCAAGTCGGCAAAGCAGCAGCATTACAGCAAAGCGGCAGCAATACAGCAATGCAGCAGCAATGCAGTGATTTACAGGCATCAACAAGGCAGCAGCAATGCGGGAGCAATGCAGCCACAAAGCAGTATTATACAGCAGCAGCCATACCACAGCAGCAATGTCAAGGCAACAATACAGGAAGGCACCGATTCCGCAAAACAGCAATGCAGCAGCAGCAATTCAGCAAGACAGTAGTCACAAGTCCTGGGAAGTCCTTCAAGCAGAAACAGCTTGTCTGGTGCTTACAAGTGTTAGGCTTTCTGTATTCTGCAGTACAGATGCCTGACTGCAGCCTTTAAAAAGCAGGGATCAATGGCAATTCAGGAGGGTAGCATACCAGTGTGTCTGCATGAGTGTCATAAAGGGAGCCTGTTGCAACCTGTTGTAAGCCCATCAAGTGACATTAGATTGTTTTGGTGTAGCGACATTGGACGTCTTGGTCTGGATGGCTGCTGGCCAGCCCCCCGGGGAGCCTGCAGACATCAGCAAGAATCTCATTCGTTGCAAAGTTGCAATGCTTTTGAACAACCTGCAAATGTCTACGTTGCAATAATGCCAGAATGGCTCTGGAGGTCGGAGCCACAACTCTTCTGCCCGGATCAAGGCCTGTACATCAGGCAATTTGGGGAAGATGTTGTCAATTGAGCAGCGTTGGTGCAGACGCAGACAGCCAAACAGCCGCACACAGACACACGTGTCATGCAGATCAGTACCTGGTTATGGCTACCAACGATATTTGTGCAGCTCCTCTGGAAACGTCGTTGTTGCCAGCCACCACAACAAGCAGGCACTGAAATCATGACAGAGTAAAAGGCTCTATATTGTTTGACCACGAGCAGAAATAGCGGCGGCAGCAGAAAGAGCAGCAGCAGCAGCTCAAGAGTTATCATCCTTGCCTGATGGGCTGCGAGCATGCTCATGAAAACGAGGGCGTGTCGGCGGCCTTTTCCTGCTTCCCCGGGTCTGAACAGCGTACACATTTTCTGTTTTGTGAGGTCAACATTGTGACCGAGAATTACGGAGTGGTTGTAATTGCTGACGCAAAGGCAGCAGCGCAACGATTCAGCGGGTACCGGGATAGATGACATGAAGAAAAGAGAAGAAAAGTTACACGTCAGGCGTCATAACGGGAACCAACGGGGAACAGAAAAAATACTTGCTCATGGAATCAAACACAGATCCAAGAAAAACACATTTCTTGAGGTCTTTTGCCTGTAAAAGCCTGACTAAATAGGTTGTGCAAACAGTTGTGCACTGATGCACAACGCAAAATGTATGTTCGCGCACTCTGCAATTCTAATTGTAAGCTGCCGCGTTAACGTTGCCCCGTTGCTTTACATAGCCTAGCAATCCACCTGCTTCCCCGTCCTAGTGTCAACAAAAACTGTAGTGCAGGGGCCTTCTCGAATGGGCTTTCCCTTGCCATCAACGTTTCCCTGGCCAGTATTGCAGTAGTTGCTGAGGCAAATAGATTCGGGATACTTAGGACAGCTCCCCTTGCACAGGGGTCTGCCAGGCACCTCACAGACGATGGCTGACTGCACTCAATTGCATCATAATGGCAAGTTGTGAAAGATTGTGTAAACTTTGATGAACGCTACTATACAAGTTATGGTGGGCATCGAAGGCCTGACACAGCATGCATAAACAGATGGCACACACAGCGTAAAGGTTTCGGAGGTTACTGTGATCGGCTGGAGGGCACTGGTTAAAATTCTTGACGCCAGAGCAAGTAGCTATGCATTCGTTGGCATAGACAACGTTGCTGTCACACACAGGGACGCCATTGCTAGCAGAGCACCGTATTGTACTGCAGTCTGCGGCCGGCCGTTAGCTGACGTAGCGAGGCAGAACAATACGATGATCACCACAGCTGATTTCATCCTCCCAGTTGGCTTCACTGAAGCTTGCAACAGATGTCGATTAAGCGTCAGTCACGGGATAAAACTTCGCTTAAAGTTCGCTACACTTGACGTGGAACATCAATCCACGAATCAGCGACCCCTAGCGCTGAGGGTTTTAGCTTTTAATTTTTTACTCCCTGCCAGGGATGTGCACCTGACCATTTGCGGTTTTCATGTAATGTTTACGGTCTTACGGTGTAAATCTCTAAGATTAGTTGAATAGGCAATATATGAAGAGTTAGGTGGTGACGGTTATGTGTCTGTCTGTCTGGCTGTGTTATCATGGCTACTTAAGTATGTAACTTTGCATGTAAATATTATCAGTGGCGTTTCGATCTCCATTTCTTGGCTATATCTTTCTATTGTTGCGTATCTGACTTCACATCCAGTAATAGCCGGCCCGCTTTTTGATACAATTGCGGTTTTGGCTGGTAAAACAGTAAAACAGGGCCTTTTAGCGCTGCGGTTGTAGGGTGCCTTTCTTACAGCAGCAAAGTAGCAGCGATGCAGCAACAATGCAGCGGCTATGACACAGCAGCATGGCAGCCACAATGCAGCAACATGGCAGCAAGGCAGCAGTGCAGCAACATGATGGCAGCAAGGCAGGCAGCAGTCCAGCAAGGAAGCAGCAATGCAGCAACACTGCAACAGCAATTTAGCAACAGTGTAGTAGCAATGCAACAGCAATGCAGTGACAATGCAGTGACAATGCAGCAGTTATTACAATGCGGTATCAAGGCTTGCATTCATTTCCCATAACGAAGTGTCAACATAGCTAACGAGGCGTGCAGATTAATGCCACCAAGGCCAAAATGCAATGCCAACAGAGGCAACAAGGCTTGCGTGCCATCAAGACCCAGAATAAAAGCAGCGATGCATCAGCAATGGAACAGTAGTACAGCAACAATGCTGCGACAGCAATGCAGCAAGGCAACAGCAAGGACAGCCGTGCAGAATTGGGCTAGCAAGGCAGCAGCAGTCACTGTGCAACAACATTGGAACAGCAAGGCAGCAGCAATGCAGTAACAAGCTGATGATCAAAACATGCACCAACACCATTTCATTCCAACATAAGGGCCCAGATGTTACCACTGCATTGCAGGGGAGTTGGTGTGAGGGCATGCTGAGCTGAGTTTAGAATGAGTCAAGATTGCTGGAATCACGGCCATAATTTTATACAGTAGAGTTATTTACACAATAGGTATAATGTTGTTGTGTTGCGCATCTGCACTTCAACTGTACTACATACTGGGACAGATGTTAACCTCAAGGGTTGCAACCAATTTCAGCTAGGCTTTAAATGTCAAAATATTTGTTATAACTGGTAGGTTCTATCAGTGCTGGTTTTTCCGCTCAAGGATCCCCACACATTGCTTTTCCATTCATTGTCTCCTGCAACAAAATGGACAGCATTGTGGCACGTCACAGCAAGTTGAGCACAGTGCAAACATCAAGATGTGCGGAGTGCCATTAATCGAGCCCACTCACTTCTCTCCGTGAGACGAATCGTGCTTGTACTCGGGCTCGTGCTTGTGCTCGGGCGTGTGAGGGGGCTTGTGCTCGGGCTTGTGAGGTGGCTTGTGCTCGGGCTTGTGAGGGGGCTTGTGCTCGGGCTTGTGAGGGGGCTTGTGCTCGGGCTTGTGAGGGGGCTTGTGCTCGGGCTTGTGAGGGGGCTTGTGCTCGGGCTTGTGAGGTGGCTTGTGCTCGGGCTTGTGAGGGGGCTTGTGCTCGGGCTTGTGAGGTGGCTTGTGCTCGGGCTTGTGAGGGGGCTTGTGCTCGGGCTTGTGAGGGGGCTTGTGCTCGGGCTTGTGAGGTGGCTTGTGCTCGGGCTTGTGAGGGGGCTTGTGCTCGGGCTTGTGAGGTGGCTTGTGCTCGGGCTTGTGAGGTGGCTTGAGCTCTTCGACACAGTGATGGTCCTGAAAGCAGGGTCTGGATCGTGCAAGTGTACTCGTGAAGCACGAGGCTACCAGCGCGAAGAATATCAAAAAACAATGGTCAATATGGCAGTGCAAAGATATCAAGGTCTCACATGGCATCTGGTCTTGCCCTCAGGACACGAGTGGCAGTCAGATCGCTGGTCGCATTTTGCGGGGCAGTGGTGATGGTGATCGTGGTCGTCACCCAAGATGTGTCGGGCAGACACCAATGGAACTGCAACAGCCTGCACATAATGCCCGGACATGAGACGGTGCATAAACTGTCAAACTTCGTCACCAGTGTGTCTCTCGACAAACTCCGGAGAACTCGGCCAGCAGGGCTTTTCACGCTAACAGGCAACTGGCTAATCCATCATACGATCACAAAGCAGCATGCTCGACGTCCAAAACCTCACCAGCGCCACTAGAATCAAGGTCAGTGTCGGACGAGCCATACTGGTCTTCAGGCCGTGAAAACAGACAGAGTCGCTGAAATGTGAAGGGTCGTTGCAAAAACGCTGGCCGTTATATTCGACAGGAATCTAAATATTCGATGCAGATATTCGTGCGGTGATGCACCGGAGTCCTTAGGCCCCCTGGTCTGCGTCCGGGCGTTTGCAGGTGCTTCAAAACCTGTCTTCCAAAAGAAAAATTATGCTTCTCAGCTGGCGGCTGTAAACAGGTTGTCGCGCATACACTGTCGCCGTCGCCAGCGCGAAATCGTTCCTGTCGGCGTCGCCACTTTCTATATTCCTCTAGGAGATGAATCGATTTTCGAGAAGTCACAAATACGTTGAGCATCACAAGCTGTTCGCTCAGCTCTAAGCCCTGCCAATTTGACACTGCGCTTTCCCTGCGAAATTAAGGTCAGGTGTACGGATCCGCATGTCCTCAGCTGCGACCTCTGGGTACCGCTTGGCAAGATGTTCACCTGCCAGACGTGTACAGTGTTATTCTGACACGAACTCACGACAATACCTATGCGACCTGTGCCAGTCGAAGTAGACAGATCAATACCTGCTAGATACGTTTATAAAACTTGGTAGGCTCAATACATTACTGTTCTTTACCGTCGTGGATTTGAATATGGGCCCCTAATATGTACACACCACAAATACCCGTAACAAGTGCCTGTTGCCTGCATCACCTAAACACAGCAGAACAGAACACTGCATGGAGATGTTTCTCTATGACAAAAGTTTGATTAGCCTGTAGAGGTCTTGCTGAATCGTCTGGGCATGTGTGATCCTAGCTGTTCTGGCTAAAGCGCTCAAGCGCTTCTGTCCATTGATGAGACTTTGTTGTGTACCTGTGTCTTATCAAGCCAAAACCCCGTGGCACCAAGCGCCTTAGCTGTTAGCTATCAGGTATAGGCCAGTCTCCCGATCCAGCCATCATTTTCCTGGCAGGAGGAAAGCTGCTGAGCTCCTTTTGAGCTGCTTTCATCTGTATCATAGTATGAGCACCAAACAAAGCGTTGTTGTGAATTTCTGATAGCACTATGTGCACTGCACTAGCCAGTGAAGCGTATGATGGTGCCCTGTCCTTCCAGCAAGCCTCCAGACCCTGCAGCTACTCTCAACATCAGTAACAGATGGTGTCTGTTAGCACTTCTACTTAGGACCAGCCTTCGTTGTCAACTTGTCCAGGCTGCTGCCACTCCAGCTATGCAAGCATTCTGTCACACGCCAGTCCTGTGAGTTTAGCCAATCCGCATCCCTGTGAGCACTCATGAAACAGCTCATCATGTCGTATGCATGCCTACATATGAAAACATATGTGTGTAGTATCCACTGCGGTCTGCTCACTGGAAACCGGTCTGCTCACTTGGACCCCCCTCAATACACATGTGAAGTTTTCAATCTCCCCTTTTCTGTACCAAAAAAAAGGGGCCGCAGCACCTAAAAGCTACAGTGTTGCCAATGCTGAACCTTTTCAGCAGAAACAGGCCAGAGTCAGATGCGCCAAGTTGCCCCTCAGGAGAGTTGATCAAGCGCAGAGTCCTGATCACAGACAGCAAGTGCTTCAGGTTGCATGCAATGGGCAGACCTGCTGGCGCATGGTGTACACCTGCTAGACGGGGAATTGTTGCAGGACGAAAAAAGGATTGATGCTGCTCATTGATACTAGGAAACCAAGGTCCGTTCTCATGTACTAGTACAGTACCTGACTGAAAGAGAAGCAGCAAGAAACAACACGCAAATGTGAAGCTTACTTAGATTTGGGCCAAAGAAGAAAAACCTAGCATATCCGTAATCATATACTAGTACAGTACATGTGTATGTATTTATATGCAATGCCAGACTAGTTCTTATTGGGGTCCACAGCCCAGTGTCATGAACAGTTGTAAAATTGACAAGGATTCGGTCAAGGTAAACATATGCAAAATGAAAGGCAAGCACCGAAAATCTAATAATTATGTGTAATAGCTGGGCATGGAGTCAATATTGTCTGCCTCCACTTGATCACTTGACAGCCCAGAGGCTGAATCATCAAAGGACCGTCGGCTGTTATCATCCTCAGCAAGTCGAGGTGTGCCCCACTGACAGACACTGCACTCTGCACCTGGCTTTACAGCAGCTCTGAGGTGGCCAATGCAGGGTTGCGCGCAATGCGCCACATTGCATGGGCTTGCTGCTCATGCCTCTATAGTTGACCACCTGGCATGTATTCTCCTGCATGACAGGCAGCGATGTGAACAGTCATGGGCACAAAATCAAACAGGGAAACATAAGCAGTGCATACCTGTTTGCATCATCCAGTGCAGGACACGCTCCGAGAGGCTCTGGATTGGGATCCAGTGCATTCAGATGGCGCACCCAGAACTGAAACAGGATCTTCCATAAGTTGGCCTTGGTGATCAGCTTGCGGTTTTCAGTAATGTCAGTGCCCCCTATCTGATATGCCTCGTGAGGCTCACGCAAACATCAGGTGGAATGTTGCTGTGTGCAACCTGCAAAACCATGAGGCCTCAGCGATTGCAACGAATGCACTTGAGCAATGATGGTTGCAAAAAAGTTAGCTAAGAGGGGCGGGCCACGCGAGCGGAGCGAGCGCCTTGCGGCTGCGTGAAGCGACCTGACCTGGAGGGCTGCAATGTCGGCTGCTATTTAGTCGGTCGGACTTGTACAGCAGAATTGCAACTTGCCTCTGACAAAGGCCTGCATACCTGGAGTGCCAGGATCATTCTTGACTACTTGGCAGGAAATCAGGGCAGTTCTGAGAGAAAGTGCTAACAGATGTGATCTGTGCCTGGTGTTTAAAGTAGTTGCAAGGCCTGGAGTTTTGCTGGAAGGACAGGGCACTGTCAACTGTTCCGTTGTGCTGTATTTCATTTTTATTGAGACGATGTGCACACCTGCTGTTGTTTTTGGGGCCTTAGTATAAGTATATGGGTACGGACCTAGTGGTTACTGTATGTTTGCCAGTGGACTGCTTGTTTCTGGATAACAATTATTAATAACACTTTTTAGTTCCTTTCTGGGTCTGTTGTCAACTTTTGGTGTTTTGCAAAGAAATGCTAGTTAAACATTTTCTTACCACCAGTACAGTCTACATGGGCATATCTGAGTGTACTTATGTAAACCATTTGACGTATGCAACACGGGTGCAAGGCAATGAGCTTGATGTCAAGTCTGCCTGGTCTGTACTGTACTAGTGACTAGCTAGTGACTAGTGGCAGTACTTTGATCATGCTAACAGCTATTGAGAATGGTGCATGCAGCAAAATGTTGCTGGTCCACATAAAGCTGCTGCCAACATGGCATACAATACTGCCAATGTGCCAGGAGATCAATTTTGGCCTGGCCATCCAACTCACCTGATGTGTTCCCTAGAGGATCTCTGAGGCTGAATGGACAGCAAGCTGGACAAAAACATTGAAGAGCTGAAAGAAAAGCTAGAACACGTAGGAAAGTGGTTGTTTTCCAAATCTTTCAGCACAGCAATGGAATGCTACTGTACAGGCGCTGTGCAACTCAAGTGATTGCAATTCACTTAATTGAATTTGAGGCATATGCACCTGTCAACCCCTGACAACACTGGCACTCAAATTCAGGAAATTGCAGAAAGAAAACAAAAGACAAGTCTACGCCTGACGGGAGCTCTGTGCCCAGAAGCCCGGGGTTGCTGTCCTCTGGTAGGTCGGCACCTAAATACTTTTTAAGGCTTATAAGCTTAAATTAGTGCCCCCGCCCCCCCTCCCCCAAAATAGCCTAGCATGCAAGCAAGACTGATGTGCCCCAGAAAGCACCGGATTCACAAGCAGTCCAGGCTGCAAAGCAAGCCAGCCAAGCAATCTGCAGCTCAAGCTAAAACATGAATATAGTGCTTCTCTTAACGAGGGGACACACTGACACAGGGTCTGTACCCATATACTTATAGTGGGGGCCCCATAAACAAAGTTACGAGGGGACTTAGGGGCCCCTTTTCAGGGGCCCCATGCGTACGGCGAACGGAGCCCCGGAAACTTTGTGATGCGCACGAGCTTAAGACGAATGGCATAAGATCGGCTGCAGTCCATTCATGAGGATCGGCTTGCACGACAAACCTGCGCAACTTGGGTCTGACTGCCTGCATAGCTGGAGCACCAGTATCAGTCTGGACAAGCAGGGCAGTCCTGAGTGAGATTTAAAAAGCTTTAAAGCGCTAGATGTGATCTGTGCCTGATGTTCAAGGTTATTGCAGGGCCTGGAGGTCTGCTGGAAGGACAGGGTTTCAGCATAGGGTCCACTGGCTGGTGCAGTGCTTACTCTTTCCAGACACTCACAAAAGCGCTCTTGCAGCTCATCAGCCAACCATCTGCCACAGGAGACTTGATGTTGGGACTGGTGAGCTAATGTTCAAACTTGGTGCTATGGGAACTTGACTTGTTACAAGGCAGATGCATGACAACGATTACATGCTTACACAATTGACACCAGTAACAGTGAGTTGTAGCCAAAATAGCCAGAACTGCACACAATTCAGCTGGGCTAGACAAACCTTTACTTCAGGGAAGCATGTCCATCAACTGTTCTGTTCTGCTGTGTGTGTGTGCGCCAACAAAATCAGCAAAAATAACTAGAACAGTACATGTGTATGTGTTATATGCATGCAATGCCAGACTAGCTAGTACAGTACATGTGTATGTATTTACATGCATGCAATGCCAGACTAGTACAAAATAACTGAGACTTGTACAAAATAACTGAGACTAGTACAAAGCAAATACAACCAAAACAACCTATACAAAACAACTAAAACAGCAACAAGCCTGTGGGCCCTGGGCCCTGCTTTTTGGAGTTTTAGCCATGTTGACCACTTCTGGGGTTAACAAGATTTGTGCATGTAATGCTATGCTGATGTAACCTAGTGAATGTACTGGCAGCTGCACTCTCTATGCACATCTTGCGTCGTTAATGATCCCTAATGCATTGGCTTTGAATAGTGAGCTGGTGCAGGTCTTCCGCCCCAAATGTAAACCGCATATTGTCAGTTTCCAGTTTTTGCACGCTGTTGACCTGTCTCCTCGTTTGCAAGCTGTCCCAAACATGATGTGCCTCTGCAATAGCCACTCTCCAAAATTCATATGATGGCCCTTCGGGCTTGGCCCTCTAGCATGGTGGCATGTTTGGCAGAGTTTGTCTTGATTTGGCATCATGTGTTGAGTACTTTCTGTGCTCTCTTTCTGCCACCTTTCTGTCAGGCCGCATACTCTAACGTTGACTGGAAGGTATTCAGGCTGGTCAAGTATTCAGCCAAAGCTGATGACAACTCTGCCCCAGAAATCAGATCAGGACTTATGGGCTGAGGTGTCCTATTATGTAAGATCTTCGAACAAAAGCAGACTATATGTTGGTCGCATATGCTCGAGCTCTTGCTTTGTATATGGTCACAGTACTAGCCATGGTCAGCTTGCATGTGATTGAACTGAGGTTGACTCATGAGCATTGATTGTTATGGAGTAAGGCAGTCTATAACAATGTACAGTATTACTTTATGCTGGAGTCTACCCTAGATGGGCTTAGACTCAACTGAATAAGTGAAAAGCAGTCCTCCTGCTGCTGCAAATGGCCTGGCTGTGACAGCCAGGATGTCCTCAGTTGTCTGTGCCCCAGCTATCTGATGTCATGCACTGCTGCTGCTGCTGCTGCTGCTGCTGCTGCTGCTGCTGCTGCTGCTGCTGCTGCTGCTGCTGCTGCTGCTGCTGCTGCTGCTGCTGCTGCTGCTGCTGCTGCTGCTGCTAGCCAGGCTCAGCCAGCGATCCTACAGCAATTGCCTAGCTTGAATTGGCTTCAGCAAATGCCCAAGCCCTGCTGCTCCTGCTTGTCTCTCAGTAGCTGAAGCCACGGTGGGCTTAGAAACCCGGTTTGCAGAATGTGAAAACAGTGTTGGTAACGAAAGGTAGAGGAATTTGTTGATGAAATTCAAGGATTGGGTGAAACAAACAAGGAGAAAAATTGTTGGTAACATTCAATAATGTTTAGCTTCAGCATAGATTTTATGGACAAACACAGACACCAAGTATACACTGGTTGCACAATTGCACGTGTATCATGCCCTAAACAAATGCTTTCTTTGCCCACATGGGATGTTAACTGACATGCATGTACATATGGCCTGACCTCTTGATCACGCATGTGAGCCCGTCTAGGGAGAACTCTAGCGCTACCCAGTTACACATTTGACCATGTCAATGATTTCTGCCTCAAGGGTAACAAGTCATCAACCACAGGCATAGCCCTAGGCACCTGCTTATAAATATTTACAGGAGTTGTAGCAGCATAGACACAGGGACAAGGCTCTCAGGGTGTGCTCCACAGACAAATACAAATACAACATCAAAGAATCAGCTTGCAATGAATGCAGGTTCACCTACCTGCAGGCTGTGCTATAAAAAAACGGCACCATGGCATTCTGTACAATTACTGTCAAGGCCACTCACTACGTTCAGTGCATTTGGCCAGGTGAGCAGTTAAGTTGGTAAGAGTGACATCCCACAACAACAATGCTTGCAGCAGCTGTTTCAGCAACGCAGACACAATCTGTTTACAAACAGCAGAATTGGTGGTATGCATCCACAGTGTGTACCCGACAGTCATTCCAGGTATATGCACTTGGGTACATCACATTGTTGGGATAAACAGCAGACATGACATACATGCGTGTTTATACGTTCATGAAGCAAGGCAGCTACAGATTGCAAACTTCTTGGAGGCTACTGTGACATGCCAGCAAGTGGTCATCTGCGTCATAGGTAAATGTCTCATGCCATGATGACTTGCAATGCGAAAGGGTAGCTTGTGTTGTACAACTCCTGTAAATAGTTATAAGCAGGTGTTTAGGGCTATGCCTGTGTCTGCGGTTGATTGTATTGCTGCTGCGCACAACAGCAACTGCCCACTATATGGGCATGATGACTCACAAGGACACACAATCTGTGGGTGCTAGCACCGAGATGAAAGAAATTACCATACGCCAACATCAGCAGACCACCTACCAGCTCTAGGAGTACACCATAAGCGTGCACCTGACTGGATCCTTCCGGACAAATTGATTGCTTTACACAGTGCCAATCCAAATACAGCCCAGCACAAGATCAGACCAGACATCATGGTAGAACTTACTCAAACTGAACACAAGAATCTCAGGAACATTGACCTAGGTCAAATCTTAGTAAAGTACTAACTACATATCTAACCAGGTCCGTGCCCATATACTTATATTTGGGCCAACAAAAAAGCTAGGTCGGTACGTATATACTTAAAACAAGCCACCCCCCCCCCTTTCCCCCCCCCCCACCCCAAAGAACATAACCTAGCATGCAAGCAAGTCAGCCCAGCAAAAACACCAGAAAACACCAGATCCATACATAAATCCAGGCTGCAAAGCAAGTCAGCCCAGCAATCTGCAACTCAAGCTAAAGCAATACATCACTACAAGGGTATCTAGGGGGCCGATGTTGGGTCCCCGTGCGAACGGAGCCCTAGGACGGCCTGCACGATATCGATCATAAGCCGACTTTCATTCGGGAAAATCGGCTTGCACGGCAAAACTGCACAATTTGCGTCCGACTGCCTATACAGCAGGAGCACCAGCATCGGTGTGGACAGTTTGGCAGGAAAGCAGGGCAGTCCTGAGTGCTAGCTATAGCAGGTGTGACCTGTGCCTGTTGTCCAAAGTAGTTGCAGGGCTGCTCTTGTCTTGATACAAGGCAGAGGTACAACAACGCTTACATTATTACAGTCATCCAGACGACTGGCTGATTATAGGATTCTCTTTTTTTCTTTTTTGGGTCTGTTGTCAGTTTTTCATGCTTGGATTTTTTTTGGCTGATCAATGTTTGTTCTCACCACCAGTACACTAATACTAGCTAGTACTGTACATACATACAAAGCCAAGCAAACACTCATTAATGCGAGATATCGTTCAACGGTAGCAAGAGTTTTGCTTTGAAGAACCTTGCTGATTGCGCCTGGCTCCATTCCTTCTGCAGCATACTGTTGCATGCGACCCTCCTGATAGCCATGATTGCTTTCACCTTGATACAGCTAACTATCAACAAGATGTTTGTGCAGACGCTTGCCTACACTACTGGAACTGCAGTGTCAGCAAAGCCACGTGGCACTGTGGCCACTGAGAGAAGAGCTGAAGAGATATGTTTCCTCAGACATGCCAGCAGCTGATCTGGCGCTGAGGTACCTCAACAAGCGTGGTACACTGCTATGCTCATTGCTGCCTGTGTACTTCAGACAGCTGGTTTCAACCCATTGGGCCGGATTGTTAGCTGACTGGGACAGGTTCCTGTAGAGGCAGCTGAGCTGGCTACTTACATTTCAGGAGTGAAGAAGTCTTGAAGTATGAGCTTGCCCCAGTCCACTCCTTGCAGACAGTTCTCCCATATGAGGAGGACAATGAGGGCACTACAGTGATACAGGAGTACATCCATTATATTTTAGGAAGTTGCAAATTCAGCTGCAGATATGCTGTCTGTGTAATCCACCAACTGAGTGGCTTTGTTGCTGGCCATGGGCACTGCTGATGATTCTCGCAACTGTATGATATCCTCTGCGCCAGGACTGGAGCTTGTAACCCTTTTGCCAGTGCAGCAACACAGCGGACTGGATCCCAATGGGATTGCCTTGAGGAGTGGCAGGACTCCAGGTGCCAACCGTGGCCGGGTAACCCTTCCCCAGCAAAGAGAAGCCTGCAGAAAGGCTGGACAGGCACACATTCACCCCGCTGGGTGAAGCCACGGTAGTGCCATCAGGCAGCATGGTTACTCCATATTGAATAGCCAGCTGTGCTCCATGAAGCTGATGATCTCAGTAGGAGTGCCAGTCAGCAAGGATTTACCCCATACAGCAGGCAAGCAACAAAGCCTCTGATCCAGCTCCTGCATAAACAGCAAAGCAGCAAGTAGCAAGCAGTGGCTGTTGACACAAGGGTTAGCAAAAGCTTGCTGCCTGGACAGGCTTGCCTCTGACAGAGGCTGAGCCTGATCAGTCAGCAAACCTTTGTTCTCGGTGCAACCACTTGCAGCGGCTCACCTGGCACATTGCACTGCCTGTGCAGAAAAAAATGCAAGAGTTTGGCCGCTAATTCCTAATGACTTCGACTTCGACTGCTGACTGCATCAGCCTTTTGCTAGTAAGGTGTGTACCGTCAGCCTTTTGCTAGTAAGGTGTGTACCGTACTAGCCTTTTGCTAGAAAGGTGTGTACCGTCAGCCTTTTGCCAGTAAGGTATGTACCGTTCTAGTAACTTGTACAGCGCTTGGCTGGGAATTTGAATCTGGTTACGGTTTGCAGGAATCTCAACAGCTGGGGTTGCAGACTTTGGTGTGCAATGTCTAATGGCATGGTGATGCTCAAGCGTCAGTTGGGAATGCACAACAATGTTCAAGGCCACAAAATTGCAAAAGTGTGTAACCAGACGTATGATGCCAGCTGTATGACTATGCTATGCCAGTCGCCCATCGGAGGTAGTTGCTTAGGTTGTGTTTGCCTAGCTATAGGTAAACTAATTGTAGCAGGCAATAGAGACAGCGGTAAAAAAATGTGCATATCCGATTGAGCAGACTCACGTTTGTGCCGTTTGTTGAGGTAGACCCTGTCCGCAAGCGCGGCCCGCCGTGATTCAGGTACAGTAGGGCTCATAAGTCCTGATCAGGACCTTTGCATTGCTCAAGGCCAGACTGCTGACTGTAATCCAGAACCATCACATCTGTGTGAGTCAGCAAGTCAACAGGGATTACCTAACCAAGTTTGAAATGCAAAGGCTTTAGACTCCGCCCGAACAGCATATGCACTTTTTCAAAAGTGCTGGCGCAGTCAGCAGTCTGCGTCTGCGTCTAAGTCAAAGTCAAGCGTCAAGGCAAGGGAAGGGCAAACTCTTGCACAAAATTTTCACACAAGCACTGCATGGTGCTGTTTGTGCCTCTGCAAGTGGTAGCACTGAAAACAGAGGTTTGCTGACTTCTCAGGCTTTGCTTGTGTCACAAGCAAGCTTGGGCAGGCAGCAAGCTTTTGTGGCTTTCTGTGCAAGCGCTGCTGCTGTCAGGCTATTGCTTTGCTGCTAAAACTGGATACTACACTTGAGAGCTGTTGACTTTTGACACGTACACAAGTCAACACTGGGTATCGGTCCTGATGCCGGTAGCGCTCTGGCATGCCTTGAACTTGGAGACCTGCTTCTACCCCTGTTGTGCTGTAAAATACCTGTGCACTTGTCCAGCACTTGCGGTGCGCTGCGTCCACTTTCCGCGGCGGTGAACTCGACCTCAAAAAGGTGTGCTGGTAGACTTGTTGTGTTGGGCCGCACCGCCACGCACGGTGATGTCGGTGCTTACAGTGACGCGTTTCTGAGCAGGGGTACACGTGCTGAACGGGACTTACGAGCGGTACTGTATCACAGCTTAGATCAGAGCAGTGAGAAAGAAGACGTATGACGCGTGCATGCGAAATCTTCAGGAGTCACAACGGAAGCTTGGTCAGCAGGGTTCGACAGCCCGGTGGAAATGTGGTAGGGGCTGAAGAATCCGAAGCCCGAAGCTCGAAGAATCCGAAGCCCGAAGCTCCCATCCAAAACCGGCCATGAAGTGCGCTCAAGTGACAGCTTTAGCAGGTAGCATTGCGGGCATCCCACTCATCAATGACCAGCAGCTTAGCAGCTAGATTCTGCGAGTACCACGACGACTTCCTGTAATACAGTAGCGCTGTTACGTTGTGACATCAGAAGACCATTTATTTTATTGCATTGAGCACATTTCATTTGCAAAACTCGACATACAGTTCCTATAGTATTTCGCTGTGCTTACAGCCTTAGTTCTGCAGCCGTGAGGCTATTGTGTTGCAACAACGAAACACTGTCACCGCACCGAGATTTGATCAAGGCAAATGGACATCCCACCCAAAATGCTGCGACCATAATTTTTGGGGGCAGCGGGGCGAAGCGGGGCGAAGTGAAGGCCCCCCTCCCGCAATGGACGTCTCAAGTGGGCCTATGAAATCTAGAGGCCCTGTCGAACCCTGTTGGTCAGACCAACATGATCTGACTCGCATGCCTGGACACTTGAACAAGTCCAATTCTGTCCTGGCACGCAATATCTCCTCGCAACCTCAGTGATCAGCAACTGAGTTTGCGAGCACCACGACGGCTTCCTGAAATACAGTAGCGCTGTATACGTTGTGACATGTAGATGACCAGCTTGGTTTGTTTTTCTGCGTTGAGCACATTTCATTTTCCAAACTCGACATACAGTCCCTGTACTATTTCGTTGTGCTTACAGCCTTAGTTCTGCAGCCATGAGGCTACTGTATTGCAGCAAACGAAACATTGTCACCCCACCGAGATTTGATAAAGGCAAATGGACATCCCACCCAAAATGCTGCGACAATCAGTTTTCGGGGGGCGGCGGGGCGGCGGGGCGGCGAAGCGGGGCGAAGCGGGGCGAAGCGGGGCGAGCGGGGCGAAGCAGGGCGAACGGAGCGAACGGCGTGAAGCGAAGCACCCCCCCCACCCCGAAAATGGACGTCCCAAGTGGGCCCAATGAAATCTAGAGGAACCCTGTTGGCCAGCCAAGTCAGACCAACAGGATCTGGCTCGCATTCCTGGACACTTGGACAAGTCCATTTGTGTTCTGGCACGCAATGTCTTCTCGCAACCTGGATGGCTTAATAGACAACATGCCATGGTGCGAAGCTGGACTATTTTTCTGATCCGGATTTCTTGTTTTGAGATATCAGCTAGTTTGCGAATTCAGCGGCATTGCATCTTCATCTTTTGTATGTGAAAGACATGAAGCCGAAGGTGCTGCTCAACTGAACATGCTGTGCAGGCTCGCCGGCAAGGTTCAGGCTCAAGTACCGTGAGCGCACAAGTCACATGATCAGTAGGAGGTGATGCGGAATAGCACCGTTGCACCAGGTGACATGCATTTTATCGTTCTGACAGGTTGATACAGCTGATGCGTATATGCTCTGCAACGAGGCGCGGAGTGTCTCTATGACGCTCAAGTCATGTTGGCACAGCAAACTTGTGGCACGCAAAAGCTGCTGCACTACTTGTCAGCACAGCAGAATCTGCTGTTACCTTGCTGCTTCTGCAGCGTTTAAGATTCCAGTGCCACAGACTGATCAGCTGTCGAACAGCCAACTCATTTCCTTCAGTCAGTTTTACACTATGCTGCTGCTGAAGACAGGGGCATGTTCCAGCACGGATCATGACATCATTGTAAATGGTGGCAAGCCTTGAAGGCAGCTTCAGCAATCAAGATCTGAAAGGGAGTGTTCTTCAAGGTCCTCTTCAGGTGTTGTCAATTAAATTGACTCCTTGTGGTCCTGGGCAGGCTGGCCTACAATGTAACATACTCTGCAGCACCTACAACAGAGTCATCATAGCCAACCAATATGCTTGTGCAGGAGACATGAAGCCAGCCTGCTGGGCGAGGAATTTCTTTATGAAGCGTATATGCAGCTTTTGCTAACAGCATGGGCAAAATTATGGTGCAACTGACATCAGCTATACTTCATGCCTACACTTAAATATGTCAAGGTAAATCAGCCACTTATAGAGTTGGTCAGTCTTATATTGCATGCACCCCCGGGGGCTCTATGTTAACTTTGGCAAAGCTGCCTGGATGTCAACTTGTAAAACACAATGCCTGTGAAGATGAACAACATGTCTGCTGCGGCATCTGTACGTCATTGATGACCCCTGATTGCCAGCTGACTATGACTTGTTGAACAGGTGCTGCATGCAGTGGTTGTCTCACAGAACGGAGTGGGGATAGATCATCAACCAGCATGGCAAGGCCAAAGCCACTGAGTGGGGAAGCTGTTGGCAAGGATGACCTTGTTGATACAAAGAAAGAGCTGAACAAGCATCAGACTGTCAAGCTATAAGCTAGTTGAAAGCACCTAGACTGAGAGTCATGTTCAATTGATCTGCACATAACTTGAAGGCAATGCTTGAAACCTCATTTGTCTTGTAGATACACACAAACTTCAGGCAAGAGGCTGCAAATAATGCAAGGTAGCGCTTTTGAATGGATGCGACCAAACAAGCCATACAATTATGGCAGCAATTTTATACTGAAGTTGGTAAACAAATGCTCAAAGGTCACTAATGATTGTTCAAGGTCTTCACAGCAGTCAGTCCAATGTCATGATGATTGCGTTAGAAAAGAAAAGAAAAGAAAAGTCTACGCCGTGAGGCGTTTCAATCATGCCGAGGGGCATGAATGATGGGAGGCCTTGGATAGACCGAAGGCGTCCTTGCCCCCTCAATGAGGGGTTCAGCAGGGTGGGGGGGGGGGTCTGACCCCTATGGCGATTCAGCCCTATGTCTGAGATATGTTCTCCTCCTGTTTGTACGAGAGCGCTCATGTTTTCTTCTCAGCTTGACTATAGTATGGAGGCTTGTGATAGCATATGCATGTAAGGCATTCATCAAGCGGTTGACTCTGAATCTCTCAACTCCAAGCGTTTGAGCTGACTGCACTGTTGTTGTAAAAATTGTGCCATGGAACTCAAGTATGATAGGTATGGCAATTACTTCATATCCATATGCCGCCAAGGCTTCTTGCAGACGCTTGTGTTGTAGCTCCTTTTCCTTCAGTTTGTCTTTACACATTGTGTCTGGGCAGTAGCCTGCCTCGGCTACCCACACTATCCTTGGCTTGTCATCCAGCATCCGCGGACATAGTTGTGCCATTGTGGCTTGTTGCATGTATTGCCAATGCTCTACTGCAGACATCTCAACTATCATTAGATCTGGCCTCAGCTTGTTCCTGATCTGATCTGGGTCGTTGTCTGATGCTACATTGTGATTTTGTGCAGCTATGTAGCCTTGAGGCAGACTTCTATCAGGTAGCACAAACTCAGGTATCCTCTTGCTGTGAACTCCTAGTTGGCGAAGGCCTTCTAGTTGACCCACATCTGCAATTATGAAATGGCTCCCATTTGGTCCCTTCATGACTTCCTTAATGATCTTTCTCATAGCCTTGTCATGCCTTGCTATGTAGTGAGCTTTCAGTTCCTTGTGTTGACAATGTCCAAGAATGTGGCCCGCCGAGTCAGGATCGCCGCACAATGGGCATTTGGTGTGTTTGGCAATTGGCTCTCCATTGAGGTATGGCCTATTGAACATGAAAGCTAGTTTCTTGTTCCACAGTCTCCCACACCTGCTTTTTGAGGAGGTTTACTTTCATGGGCTCTGTGATTGCTTGCATGTCCCAAAAGGCATTACTATACTTGGCAGCTGTGACAGGTTGAGATTGTTGCCAGCTCCTGAAGTAAATACAGTCCTGGTTGCTCTGGCCCAACTTGAGTTTTGTGTGTATCTCATTTTGCAGGGCATCATCTAAATTTCTTATGTTCTGCATGCACGGTTGGTTACCACCGTCAGCAGCCTTCTTTGGCCAAAACTTGTTGCCAAAGTCCTCACAATGGCTTTGGGCCACATCTTTGTCAACAGGTTTGCCTTCAGCTATGAGTTCAGCTGCTGCATTTGCAAGTTGGTCTGCGTGCTCATTGCCTCGAATGCCAATATGGGACTTGGCCTTCATCAGTGTGGTCTTGACAGAGTTGCTTGCTCTTCGTATTAGCAGCTCTGTTATTGCTTGGAGCATGGGGCGATGGATGTCATTCACAGTGAGTGCAGGGTCTCTCATGTGCTTTGCTATTTTATCCATGCTGCATTTGGAGTCTGTGGCGATGACCTCATTGTGGTCTGGTCTGCATTCTTGTAATGCAACAAAAATTGATGCAGCCTCAGCTCTGTTGATAGTGTTGTTCTCACCAGCAGTGTTTGTGCGCACTGTTAATTGTATTGGGGCATGTGCCGATTTTCAATGTACTCTTCCCCCTGTGACGATGCCTGCATTAGGGAACTCCCTCCTGCTGCCATCAGTGTAGATGATGTCCTCTGCCACGTGCTTCAGTTCAACAGGGCTCTGCATGTCTGCAGGCAGGCTCGCCTCCTTATCGATTGTTTGTTCGCGCCAGTGCCTAGGCGCTGCAATTTCCGCTTTTGCAAATCTGCTGGGCACGTGTAGACCTTTCATCGGGTGTGCAGTCTTTGTCTGACGGTGCGCGTTCAGGCGTTTAACCCTGTTGTACTTCTCGGTGCGTGAGGCGGCCTCCCTGAAGCCCAGTTCTAGGCTATACTGCTTGTAATACTGTTTGAGGCCAGCCTCGTTAGCTACAACAAAAAACTTTGGCTGCCGCTGTGTGTGTTTTGCCAGTACTCCAGTGTTGTGGGTGTAAAAGGGCAATATTCCGCCTTTTGATGGTCTTGATTTCTTGCACTGAGGGGTGACACAACCATTTTGTATACGCTGTGCTTTTCTGGGCCGGCCATGGTAGAACAAAAGACTGTCAGGACTGGTTCAGCAGTGTCCTCACAGCTGGCGATGGCCCATCTCACGGCTTTGTCCATGGCGGTAGACTCATATTCAGGTCTGGCCTGCGACGCACCTGTCCATTTGGTGCTGTATGCGTTGTAGTTTGCTTCAAATAGCTGGTCCTCTCCTTGCAGGCTGTAATAGTTAGTGAAGTGTGGGCTGAAGTTCAAGGGAGATGCAAACCTTTCTGTGGTGAGCTGCAAGCCTTCTTTCATTGCTTTCATATATGCATCTGGCGTCGACCAGTATTGTCGCACGTTGCTCTGTGTGCTGTGCTTGCCCTTGCCTTTGTATCTGCTGAGCAGGCTGACGACTGCATGTTCAAAGGAGGGGTTATGATATTTCTCATGCAGACTGCTGTTGCATTGTCTTGTATGCTCAAATGCTACTTGTAGCTGGAGCAAGCGAGCAGGTTTTAGGGTCTTACAGGTTTTCCTGCAGGGCTGTAAATATATGCTAGTTTTCCTTGACCTTGTGCTGCATCCGCATCTCTAATCTTGATGATGTATTTCCCTGGCGCTGCAATGTCATGGTCAGGGTTGATGACATCTGTAGAGTTGATGTGTATGCTCGATCTAAGCCCTGGCTGGTGCAGCAAAGCGGGCGTGGCTTTATCTTGAAGTGGTGTCTAGTAACCTTGTCTCTGCAAATTAGTCTTATGCTCGTCTTTCCTGATACAAGCGTCCTTGCCCAGTCTGATGTGTCCCGAGGCTTCTCTTCTGGCCTGAAAGTCTTCTATCAATTCTGTTGGAATATAATCATTGTCTGCTGGTTCTTCCTTTTCTTGCCATCTTACTTTTGCATTTCGCTTTCCTGCTGTAGGCCCAAACCTTCTACCAAATTCAGGGCATCTGGTGATTGCAGCTGGTTTGTAGCCAGTCTCTGCATGCAGCGGGATGTGGTGGGGTAGCATGTATGTGTCAGCCCATTGTACTATGTAGCGCTTCTGCCCATTTGACATGCATTCTGCGATTACCATTTCCACCCTGTCTTGTTCTGCATACAGCGGGGGTATGACTCTATGATCAGCCATGTGGTCTCTAGCATGCTTTTTGAAGCCATGTAGGTGGTGGATCTTGATGCTGCTTTTGTACTGCCATCTGGCAGGCTCTCCACAAATTTGTGTAAGAGTGGGTACGGCTTTCCATGTAATGCTGCAGCTGCCTTAGCCTTTTCGCTGCGTTTGTCCTTCCCCTTTTGAGCATTGCCTCAAAGTCTTGTTTAATGTCGTCATCGTTTGGTGTAACAGAGTGGTGTATTTCTTGGAGGAAGGCCTCTGCTGCTGGGTCCGTCCGCCTATCAGGCCTAGGATCCCTAGGTCTGTCCAGCCAGCCTGACTCCCATTTATGGCTTACCACTGGGCCAGCATGATTTGGCCGTGTTGATGCATCGTTTTGTGTTGTGTCCAGCTTAATTACCTTTGGACGTTTTGGCCTGCCTTTCTGCAAGTATTCGTTCCACAGTGGGCCCCAACTCACATCATCCAATGTTAGCCGAGGCTCGGACGGTTCTGCCTTCTCTTCCGCTTCGTTTTCTGTTTCGTTTCGCCGGGTTTAGCTACGTTGTTCTGGTGCCCTAAATCCGCAGCGCCTTGGGTCGTGGTTTGTCTGGTGTCGTTCCTGTGTGCGCGCTGCTGCGTTCGTTTGAATGTTTGAGATGCCACTGTTCCAGCAGCCTTAGTGCTGCGCACTCGTGTCCGTTCAAGGTCCCTGATCCCTCTGTTCTTGAGACTGTACGCCCTAACTCTGAAAACAGTTCCGGGTTATGTATCACCCTATCCTCCGGACTCATCGCTGAGGTATGGTCCCAGTTTCGCATTGCTCCTGCGTCCCAGTGCGTGCTGTTCACGATCTTCGTCAGTCTGTTTAGGGCCAGCTTATGCCTTTTCCTGATGACACGCTTGCCATATTTTCAGGCAAAGATCATCAGAGCTGAGAAAAACTGGTTTCTGCCATGGTGGATCAGCAGGTCATTGAAGTCTGTTAGCCCAAGCTCCAAAAGAGGTTGGTACACGTTAAGTGGAATTCTGCAGCTCATGCCAAAGTCAGATGGGTCATATTTTAGCTTTGCAATGATGTCTGCCATCGCATTTCCGTGTAAGCCTTCCTCCCCTGCTGGGGCTTTTGCATACAAGCCTGCCTACTTCATGATGGACAGTTGTCTAGCCAGGTGGTAGTGTGCCGTGCCCTTGATCAGGGATTTCTTCTTTGTATATTCAAGCTGAGCCAATGACGCTGTCTTGCAGCCTGATAGAGATCCAGTTATGAAGCCCAAAGCCCCTTTGTCATTCAAGGCAAGCGTCAGATTTCTGGCTATCAGCTGAACATAGCTGACAGACAACGAGGTAAGTCCCACACCCGCTTTATCCTTGTCTTCAAGAATCATCGCTGTTGGCGCTGAGTTGGAAAGGCCATTTATTTTTTTGCACAGTCTTGGCTGTTGATTGTTTTGGCTAGGACATTACGCATCTCATCCTGCCATCCCAAGGTGTCAGCTTCCTTCTTTGACTCGTATTTCTGCAGGACTTTATTCAGTGCTCGGCGGTAGCAGGTGTCCTTTTTGGTGTGTCTTGCTATTGATCTGGGCTGGTACCTTTGTTGTGTACCGTTAAATGGTTTGGTGTAGTCACATGTGTTGTGGGCTATTGCTTCAATCACAGACATGATGGCCTGCAGCTCTTTTGCTGTTTGCTCTGTGGTGACTGAGTCTATGTCATGCTCTGCTAGCAAGGCCTTCACATCTGTGCACTCGGGGTTGTTTGCTCTTATTTCATCGGCTATCTCCAACAACATGTCCAGATCAGCGTTCAGGTCTTCTGTCAACTCAGCACTTCCTATTGCAATTGTCTCTTTGAAAGCGGCAAGTTGTGCTGCTGCTACAGGTGTTTTCAGCTTCTGTCGTGTGGGGAGTGCTGGTCTACCTGGGCCTGGTTTGAGGAGCAGCACTTTCTCTAACGGGATCCTGGCCAGCAGTGCGCTATGGTCACTGTCCCCAGTTCCGCAAATAACCTCTGTGTGGGGGAGTGTATTGGGCACAAGATCATGTGATATCAGGATATCATCAATCCTGCTAGCAGGTGTGTCATCTGCTATTGGATGATGTGTTGCTGTTCTGTGCTGATGCAGGTTGTTTTCTTTTGGCTGCATGCGCAGCTCAAACATCAGCTCCTGGTGTGCTGTATCGGCTCCATCCAACGTGGTTTTGTCTCCTTCCAGCAGGGCTGCGTTCCAGTCTCCAGCCATTATGCTGACACATTTGCACCCAATAGAGTTAACCTGAGCTGTTGCCTTGGTACCTCTCTCGGAGCATATCATACACTTTTCTTCTGTCAGTTGTGTCATGGGACATATACACTCCCCATATAACTATGCAGTCACTCCCTGGCAGTTGTATCTTGGTTGCTTTGCAATGGCCCTTGGCTATGGGGTTGTTGATACGAATCAAGCTGATTGAGTTTTGTGTAGCAAAGTCTATGCGTATTGCAACTGTCACTCCTGCCGAGCCTGCCCCGCTCCTTTCCTTGCCTGACTTGTTGGTCCTGTTGGTCAAGCTTGCTTTGCAGCTGTGATAAAGCTTGTAGTTTGGTAAGCATTTGTCAAGCTGGCTTCTGCTCTCATCAGTCATTTTAGTCTCAGTATACACCATCACATCTGGAGCGCGCTCAGTCGCTGTTAAGGCTGTCTCTTCCAGCTTTGTAGTTATGCCCATCAAGTTGTGAGTGAGCACAGCAAGCTCCTTGCATTGCGCATTTTGTAGGTGTTCGATTCTGGGCCGTTTACTGGCTGAGCTGGAGTATGGCTGTGTCCCACTTGCAAGTGCAGGTTGCTGCCCATTTGTCTCCTGTTGAGTTTGCTGCTGTGTGTTGCCTGTTAGCATCTTATCTTGTGGTGCTGAAGCAGTTAGTCCACTTGGATGTGTGGCGCTCTTTTGCAGTAAGCTGCTGAATTGGCTTCTTTCTAGTCATGCTCTTCAGCATTTCCGCTATGTTTGCAGGTCTGCTTGCAGGCTTATTTGTATGTTGGGGGTTCTGCCATTGCTGCAATTTGTGCAGCTGAGGTACAGTTCAGGTCAGCAATGCTTTCTTTGCAGCTGTCTCAGGATATGTTTTTGCCTGCTAATGGCAATTTTTGCAGTGCTTGCTTGTTTGCTCTTGTTGCGTCATGTAGCCAGGACTTCATCAGCATTGCGCTCGGTGTTTGCTGTCTAGTCCTGGTCTTGGAGGTGGTTCTGATGTGTTTGGCAGATTTCCTTTGATCTTGCCTCAACGTGGAGTTTGGCTTATGGCTCATGTCTTTTGTTCTGTGCAGGCCCCCCTGAATTCCGCGCACAAATGATGTAGTCTTTGGGTGATGGAAGTACTGGACCTCCATTGGCCTGTACATGTGCCTTACACCTTCTCCTTGCGTGATTCTTTCATTGTGCTGCTTGGTGAGTTCCTGTGCATTCCTTCGACTTGCCATTCTTTCCTCTGATATGTCGTGTGTGCGCTTGAAGCCTGATTTGCCATCTTGTCCCAACCTCCATGGCTGTCTGCATTTGCTCATGGTAGTGTTCCCTGAGGCAAGTTGCAGCTGGTATGTCCTGTATTTGTTGGGTGAACCATTCCTCAAAGGTTATGTGTGTGTTGTCAAGCATCCAATATTGCATCCATTTCTCATGTATCCATATGGCCCAAATACCGCAGCTGTAGGAGTTGTGTTGCAGTCTCACTCTCCATTCCGAGATCTTCCCGTCACCAGTGCTGTCTTTGTTGTACAGGTCTATAATGCTGGCCTTGACGTCGCTAGAGAACCCATATCCCAGTGGGTCTACAGTGCTGAGCCACTCCGTCCCAGTTTTTGAGAAAGGTGTGTAGATGCTGCTGTAGGCATAGCTGTCTGTGTGACTTCTCTTGGACCCCTCCTCCCCATTGTTGGCATGTGTGTTGAGTGTTTGGGGGTGTAGTGTGTTTGTGCGTTGTGTCGCTTGACGATCTGCTGCATGTTTGTTGGTGGCTTTGTGTGCTACTTTGTATCAGATTGTGGTCAGTTGTGATGAGTTGTACATATAATGCAATAACCTGCTTCCATGTCTTGCGTTTGCGGTTTCTGACTGGTCTCCAATATCTGCCGTTTGTGTGCTTCGGGTGTGGAAATCTTGGCATAGCGCCACTTGACTCCGTTATTTGACGCATTGTCGGCCTAGCCATGGACACGAGGGTTCTGGCTACAGTCATTGTTGCGTGTATATGTTGCATGACAGACGTGTAGCTACAGGCTAGGGTTATGTAACAAATGCGAGATGCAGCTGTCAGCATGCTTATCATGCACATTGAGTACGTGAGGCTAATTAGAATCGGAGCTGCAAATGCTTTGCTCAAAGCTTGCAACTGCATGTATTTGTGTATTTGAAAGAGGAACATACAAGCTCAGGACGCTTGAGGAACTGCAAGCTGTGCTAAAGGGTGAATGGCTGACATTATCCAAACAATCACTGAGGCAGTGATTGCAAACAAGTGTGTGTAGCCTCTCATTATAGTACTGGGCCTTGGTGATTGAAGCTCGGCCATTGTGAGGGCATGTGGCGCTTTCACAATGTCACTTCGCTGCTGCAGCATTGTTGTGCACGGTGAAGCCTGTTGGACCTTGCTTATCTCTTTGGCTCTCAAGGCCTGCGTCCAATTCCATGTCTTGCTCTCCTGCTGCTGGAGCCCCCTCTGAAGTATTGCATAGTGTGAGCATTGTGCTGGTGTCCTTATGGTATATGCATCTGTGCATGATGGTGTCAGCGCATGCTCTCTGATCACTGGCTCACATAGCAGCAGTGTGTCTGCTGTGTGGGTATGGCTGCAGATTGGACTGCAGTCAGTGCTTCTATGTTGTGTATGTCTTGATCTCTGTGCAGTTGAAACTCCCCTATATGTATAACCATGGTGTCTGTATGCTGTCGTAGTGTCTTGCTGCTGGCTCCTGTTTTTACTATAAGATGCTCTGTGCTTTGACAAGGCTCTTGGTGCTGGCATGTCCCCGTGCTGTTCTCGAGCTGAGGCCTAGCTGTGGTGTTCGGCGTTGTCTTTGGGTACCTGTACTCTGGCATAGCTGTGATCGCTTTCAAAGTTGAGCTCAGCTGTCTTGCTTGTCCTGGGTCTTTACAATGGCAGGTCGTACCTCCTGCAAGAATACAGGTATATAGAGAAGTGTTATGCAGGGTGTCGCGTTGTGTTGTCAGTTGGAGTGCCTTGTTGCCTTGCGATCTTTCGAGTGAATTCCTCACACCTGCCGAGACGGGTCCGGCCGCGCTACCCGAAACGGCTTGCCGGTCCAGAACACCGCTCAGGATTGTGGGCGCACAGACCAGCAGTAGAGTTAACAGTACAAGTGTCAAGGTGTGTGACCGTTTTGGTCTTGATTCTGCATGGCTCAAGTTGCTATACTCGCGCGTTGCGCGCTCCTCTGAGGGCATCACGAAGTCACAGCATCACATCCGTCCCCTCTGCTGTCAGCAGCAACATGCAGATGGTTGGTGTGCAATGTCGGTGCCATGTTTGCTGTGCCAACTCCTGTGCTTTTTCGATGATTGCGTTATTATTTGTGCAAAGAAAAAGAAAATGAAAGTTACATCATTAGGCGTCTTAACAGGAGCCTCCAGACCTAGTTATGTTACTAGGTACTGTACTGGAGGCAGCCTAAGGTACTAGGTACTGTACTAGGTACTGTACTAGAGGCAGCCTAAGGTACTAGGTACCTACTAGAGGCAGCCTAAGGCTGTTGTCCTAAGACAACAGCTCAATGATTAGGAATAGAACATTCAGCTGCAAAGAAGCTGAGAAACAAAATTCATGAACATACGATTGCATGTGCTGATAAACTGATCAAGTTTAGGAAAATGCTAGAAAGGTCTAGCCCTGGACAAAATAGAAAACAGGAAATGGCCTGCAGCTGACCCCCCGCAGGTCAATGACTTGGGTCATGCATGTGGTATCATTGTCGCTGTGGTATTGTCACCCAGTGGAGCCACATATGTAAGACAGGGAGATGACATCATATCCGTATAGCCTCAATGCTTCCTCCAGCTTGGCATGGTGCTGTCCTTTCTCCTTGGCCTTGTCCAAGTATGAGACATGGCTGCAGTAGCTTCCCTCTACAATCATGATCTTCCTTGCTTTGCCGCCAGGTGTAACGGGGTGAAGGTGAAAACCGTAAGCTAGCGTGTCAAGGTGCTAATTCCTGACCCTATTACATTCCCAGAGTCAAGAGTGCTATTAGCAAAGCAACCTTGGTCTGGTGCTGCCTTACAGCATCAAGCCAATATCCTTCTGTGACTTTGCACCCTGTAGAAATTAATAAAGACTACACAGTGCCTAACTAGTAACTAGTAACACCAGGCATGGTGGGCTGCAGATTTGGCAGTCTGGATCCAGTGTCTGTGTCATGTGGTAGGTACATGTGCTGCTCTGTGTCTGTCATCTCAACTACCATCATGTCTGGTCTCATCGTCTTCCTTGCGTCGTCTACCCTGCAAGTCAAGTAGTTCTTGCAAGATTCCATGTTTTGTGTCATGTCGTGAATGTGAGAGTCTGGTAGCACCAGTTTGGGTACACCCCAGTGTGTTTGAGTGTGTCTGAGTACCTACATCTGCAATCAAGTAATGGCTACCTTTCAAAGTTTGCGCCTTCTGTAAAATTCTTTTATTAACATTCTCATCATGGCATCATGCCTGGCAATGTGCTGCTTCTTCATATCTGCATGCGTGCACTCAAGCAAAATGTGTCCTGCACCATCACTCCCTTGACACCCTGGCAAGGGACATCTTGCATAAGTAGCAATTGGCTGACCTGCTAGGTAGGGTCTATGTCGCATGTATGCTGCTTTCTTGGTCCATGTCTTGCCCCACCTAAGCTTGTCTATTCTTTCCTTCATGCGCTCGCTGAAATACTTCATAGAGCAAAACTTGTCACTGTGCTGCTGATCTCTGTATGGTTGTAAGTTTTTCCATAGTTGGAAGTAGATTGAGTCCTGACTTGAACAGCCCAGTTTGTACTTCACGTGTACTTTTTGAGACAGGCTGCTGTGCAAATCCCTCAGGGTCCCCGCTTTCTTTGAGATGCCTACAGCTGTTGGTGTGGGCCCAAATATAAGTATATGAGCACGGACCTTGACATAATGTTTGAGCTGTTGTCTTAGGACAACAGCATTAGGCTGCCTCTAGTACAGTACCTAGTACCTAGATGTGGAAACAAATAAATTCACTGTTCCGGGTATCTCATGGGCCAACCAGACAACAGTGCAGTTCAATACATTCATACAGACACATGCAATGCATTCATCCATCCATAGCGTGCTAGTAAAAATACACATGTGAAATCTTGCTAAGACTCGTTGAGAACTTATTCTACATCATTGCACAACCAGAAAACGCATGTAAAAGCATAAATTGTGTGGGTGCTAAAGGTAGATACAAAGACTTGAATTGCACTAAGCCTGGGCGTCAGGAGCTCTGTTTGCCCCGTTCCTCTTGCATGTGTGTGTCCTATTGGCATGGCGGAACCTGAAAGAAGATCCTCTGTAAAAAGTCTTGTGTCCTTTTGTCTTTTGCCATGAATGCCTATCATGAGCATGTAAATTTTCCTACGTGTAACTTCACCTGGTGAGTAGGCCTGCTTTCGCTCATTTCACGATCAGAGTTGTGATAGCCTGTAACAATGGTTGGTGGCAGTCATCTCTGGTCTGAGCCGGGGCTCGTAAGTGTTTGTTGATATTCTGCATCGAGCATCTGGAGTCTGTGGCCATGCACTCATCCGTGTATTATCGGCACTCTCGGAGGGCGACTAGAATGGCTACCAGCTTAGCGTGATTGATAGTGTTCAGCATGCCTTGTCCTGTCGGGTGCACCTTGAGTCGCAATGCTGCAGTAGGAGCTTGTCTGTATACACCAGATTCTGTGACTGTGCCAAAGGTGTGCATCTCTCTCTCTCTCTTGCTGCCATCTGTGTAGATAATATCTTCTGGGCAATGCTGCAGCTCAGTTTTTGTGACAATGTTTGTGTGAAGTGCTTGCTGTAGGGTTGCCTCTGTAGGTAGGGCTGCATGTGTCCATAGCATGGTCATATCCTTTGTAAAGCCTGCAGGAGGGTACAGGCCTTGTAAGCTGCTGTAGCAGTCACAGCATTTCTTAGCTGTCTGATTTGCAGTGGTTGGTGCTGCAACAGTGTCGCTGCATGCACAAACGCTGCCTGCAATGTCTCTTGTTTCACATCTGGGTTAGCTTGAGATGATCCTTGCCTTCTGTGACTGTAGGCATCGTGGGTTGCCTCAAACAGCCTGTCCTCTCAGTACATGCTGCAATAGCTATCACCGGCTTTGGTGAAGCTGAGCAGAGATGCAAATCTCAGTGGTGGTGCTCAGGCCATCAGTAATTGCTTTCATGTATTCATCTGGTGTACCGCATCGGTTCTTTTTTCTTGTAGTCTTGTTCTCCATGGTGTGCTTGTTTGAATTCCTGTTGAGCAAGCGAGCAAGTGCGTGTTCAAAGGTTGGGTTGTGGTGCTGTTGGTGAACTTCAGGTTGAATGCATGATACAAATTGCTCAAATTTGATTGTGCCACACAGTTTGCCAGATGGTGCATGTACATCTCCTAGGGGTTTGCCGGCAGGTGGCACGTTCCCATACGCTTCTGAAATCATATTTTTAAGGCGCAATGTCTTGGTCAGGATTGACTGTATACATATTTATTGGATCGATGTCTTTGAAGCATTGTCAAAATGGGGGCTTGCAAGAGTGCAGAGGTGCTCTGATCTTTAAGTTGGGGCCAGTAGCCTTGTCTTTCTATCATAATGTTTGATTTGTCCTGGTCAAATTCACAATGGTTCTCACGTGCAAGGTAGATGCAATCAGTTGCGTTTTTTGCTTCATCGAGTGCACCAATCATGTCCTTTGGTATACCTACGTCTGAAGGTTCCACGATGGTTCCCACCCAACCTTCCTGATTTGCAGTCTTCCTATTGGGCCATACCACTTCGCTGCCACTAGGGCATTTGCTGTGCTTTTTAACCCTGTATCCGTCTCTCTCAAGCATTGCAATGTGTTGCTCATACATGTACTATAGTATGTGTCTCCCCATCGAACAAGAACCTCCTTTGTCCGTTGTCACATCAATCATGCGTGAAATACATGCGTTGCCAATATTGCTTGCAGCTCCAGTTTTGGGGGAGTTTGCCAGTGATTTAAATGCTAATGCTTGCAGCTGACTCTTGCACTCTGCTCGAGGCTTGAGTTCGTCAGCTGTCAAACTCGGACTGCACCTGTCTGTCATCAAGGCTTGTCAGACACTGCGCAACTGAGCATTGCTCGCCTCGGACGAAATGAGTACTGAACGCTCGCAGGTCAATAGCTGGGGGCCTCAGTTGCACGTGTTCAGGCTCTCCTCATTTACGTTTCTTGTTTGGGTTTGTTGACCGGTTTTTGATCTCAAGCGAGGATTTGCGACCAGACCCGTCGTGTTGCATCTCCTCGTGCATACTTTACCTTCTGGTCGTTTATGCGTACTTTCACTGCTGCTTTCTCACGTGTTCTTGCCTGCGTCTTCGAGCATTCGCAGTTCGTACTGCACGTGCTTTGCTTGAGTGCAGCTACTTTGACAGCGTCTTTGACCTATTTTTGTCACGTCCGCTGCAGCGACGCTGCGTCTGTTCTGTATTTAGCCTGAGGCGTTTACTGCGTCTCGGAGCTTGCAGCAATGCCCCGTCTTGGCTGAACCCCGTCTGCCAGCTGCACTGTGGTGCATGCGAGCAAAGCATATGTCAGTATGGGCTTCGCGTCTCTGTGGCGTCCCTCTCTTTCGTTCAGGAGGCGCAATGGGTTTCTGCTTGTTGACTTCATGATGATATGGTTGCAGAAGCTGCAGCGCACTGCACTCGACGGCGTTCATACTGCGGGATTGGAGGTGTTCTGTGCTCTGGCTACTCAGGTCTGACCAAATCTCAGCTTCTTTGATTACTCCCTCGTCTTTGCTGAGTGCTGCGCTGTGACTGAAGGTAGGCCCCGTGATGTCGGCAGTGGTCTGGTCCTCTGTTCATGATCTTCGTCAGTTGGTTCAGTGCCACTTTGTGCTCCTTCCTGACCATGTTCCAACGTGGGAATTCCCATACTTGAGCTTGAGCTCATCTGTACTAAGCATGACATGCCTATGTCCGCTGCGTCCGTACAGCTCTTTCATGCTGCTCATAACTTCCAGTAGTGGCCTCAAGACCTGTATGGGGATTTTGCAGCCTTGTAGCGCCTTGTAACGCCAGTATCAGGTTTGCAATTGCAGTTCTGCATCGTGCAAGAGCCTGCACGCATTGGTTGGACATGCAACAAGACAGGTTCACCAGTCTTGGCACACACTTAGAAAGCATTGCTTGAATAAATATAGTTTTTGTGACAGTGTTGTATATATGGTGGTATCTTTCAAAGCATGCCAAACAGTCGGAACCGAACAGCAGAGCCTGAGGCAGCCGTGTTCGTTCAGCACTTGTTGCCAATCACCCTTTTGTTGTGAAAGAAGCCTCTTGTCAAGTGAAGTCATTTCACAAGGAAGTGGCTGTACTGCGGTTTTTAATGAATGTGACTTGTCATGTGCATATACCCATGGGGCACATTTCCCAGGATTCATGCACATCCGTTTCATGGAATTGGTTCAGGATAGCAGCGCTTGCACAGAAAGCCACAAAAGCTTGCTGCCTGCCCAAGCTTGCTTGTGACACAAGCAAAGCCTGAGAAGTCAGCAAACCTCTGTTTTCAGTGCTACCACTTGCAAAGGCACAAACAGCACCATGCAGTGCTTGTGTGAGGAAAATTTGCAAGAGTTTGCCCTTCCCTTGCCTTGACGCTTGACTTTGACTTTGACGCAGACGCAGACGCAGACTGCTGACTGCGCCAGCACTTTGAATGGAAAGCATATGCTGTTCGGGCGGAGTCTAAAGCCTTTGCATTTCAAACTTGGTTAGGTATCCCTGATGACTTGCTGATTCACACAGATGTGATGGTTCTGGACTACAATCAACAACATGGCCCTGAGCAATGCAAAGGTCTTGATCAGGACTTATGAGCCCTACTGTATTTTGGACAGTGAATTTGATATAGCATTTCCTTTCAGGGTACCATGTCCTTGTGGGAGTGTTAGCTGAAGTCCTGGCGGGCCAGATGGTAGTAAGAAGTTTGGCGCAAGGGTTGTTTGTTGGTTGGCTGGGCGAGGACCACTCCAATGACCTTGTCTCACAGCAACAGCAAGTGTCGGGTGACAAGTCCAAGGGGCCCGCTGTCAACTAACGCTTGCACTAGGTGTCTGCAAGCAACCTCTGCATACGTTACTTGGAGTGATGGCAGGCCCAGTCCTGCCTGATTTGTGTCCTGATGGACCATTGCACTCGAAGTTGACACTGGCTGTCCATTGATTTTCTTACAATCTTGTCCTGATTGCATCAAGCTTGTTGATGTCAAGTTCTGTCATGCAACCATACATTCATGGCAAATGAATGTATGATGGACGGGTCAATTGCTGTACAGAGTATTCTCATTTTTTGAGCTTCTGACAGAGCACAGCTCAGGAGTCTCTCTGCCTTGTGCTGTGTCTCTGTCACAACTTTTTCAAGGTGCGGAGTTGAATTTCGGAGTGATGTCAACCCCAAGGTATATGTAAGGGTCTGTGTGGGGGTGATAGAAAGTGATTTCAGTGTTCTAAATCCTGATCTGCTCAAACCTGTCTTTCATCATGTTGATCATGCTTGATAGTACACAGTTGCTACCATCTCTTTGAGCCTGCCCATATAGCATGCCAGTGATGGCACCATTCTTGCAACTTGCCGTCCGGACCAGGCTACAAAAGCCTGTACCTTCTGAGCTTGTACATTCATGTCTGCAAAACTGGCTGTCATGGCAGCTAGATCATCAGCATAGGCCAAGTTGCTGGTTGTGTGCCCATCCTCTGGAGTGCTGAGCAAGCACTTGCGTCTGTAAACCCTTCCGCCTGACTGCAGCCATCTCAGAGGGGGTTTGATGAAGATCAGAAATAGGATTGGGGAAAAGATATCGCCCTGTACGGTGCCCCTGCCTAGTTGAATAGGGTCAGTCACTCCAAAGTTCAGCTTGATTCAAGTAAAAGCATTTGTGTATAGGTCTGCTACCACTTCTATGGCGGTTGGTGGGAAGCCAAGGTCATGCATGATGCACAGCAGCTCGTCATGGTCAATGGTGATGAATGTTGAGCTAAAGTCTATGTATAGAAGGTATAGATCCTGATGGCAGGCCTTTGCATCTGACATCACATTCATCAGATTCTGCAACTATCTGATGGTGTTTTTCTCAGCCATAAACCCTTCTTGCGAGCTGCTTAGTATGGTCATAATGTTCTGCGTGTTTGGTGAGGCACAGTGTTACCATGCCGGTCCAGAGCTTGTATATAGTGTTCGCTAGAGCTATCGGCCTCCAGTCACCCAGATCAGATGCATCACCCTTTTTGTGTATGACCACAGTGCCATGGTTCCTTCCATGCTGTTGGTGTGCTGCCTGTCATCCACTTTAGTACAAAAAGTTTGTGTATTGCCATGTGGACTGCTTCAGGCAGATGTTTCAGAAGTTCATTTGGGCTGCTGTCTGGTCCAGCGCTGTTTTTGTTTGGCAGCTTACTCACTTGTCGGGCATACAGGCTGGGGTCCTGCACATGGTCCAACAAGGGTAATTGACCATACTCAGGCTGGCTGACTTTGGTTTCCAAGGTGTACGGGTCAGTGTAACTATAGGCACCTGCTGCCCAAGGATAGTCTCCCTTCACCTTCTCAGGCAGGTACTTCCTGGTTTTGGTCCTTCCACCGGCTGGTCTGGCTTGCTGTTGAAAGGCCTTGTGCACATATTCTGTAATCTTGTCTGGATTGTTCAGCATTTTTACCCGTGTTCTTTGTTTGAGCACCGCATTTAGCATCACATTGTTCTTGCCCCCCCTTGTGGATGTTTTTGTTCCACTGTTTCTGATTGCCGTTATACATAGCCTGTATGTGGCGTCTTGCAGCAATGCCATCTTTTTGTCTGATGAGTTGAACAATCCATTCCTTCTTTTTGCTGCTTTGCCATGTTCGTTCACACATTTCTCCTCCCAGGTTGTCTATGCATCCTCATCTGCCTCTATTGGCGGATTTGAAAGTCTGTTCTGGTGTTGAGATGAGACAGAGTTCATTAGTGCAACTATCTTGGTTTGCAGCTCATTTTGGTTTTGTGTCTCAGGCATCCCTCCATTGTATGCATATTTTGGCAGGCTGAGGCAGCCTTGCCTATCTTTGCGCTGTGCAGCTTGCTGTGTCTATGCAGTCTCACGGCTGTGTGAAGCGCTTTGCGCAGTTGTTTACGATTTTACTTTTTATGTTTTTGTGTCCTGGGAACCGACAGGGAGCCAACAGACAGAATGCAACAATCTATAAGCAGACAGATAGCATAGACTTCCCACAGGAAAAACACTCCCTGAGAAACTGTCCACATGCATTTGACTCAAGAGTTTGAGATAAACTCTTGACACAGTACAAACATTCTGAAAAAGATTAACAAACTTATCCCTAATGTCATTGTAAGCTGTGCACTAAAAAAGGAAGTGCTGCTCATCTTCTACGTCATTAGGGGCCCCAATATAAGTATATGGGTACGGACCTAGAGGCATGAGTGGCACACCTGACATACTCTGTCCTTCCTGTCAGTTCCTACCCACCGTCCTGTGTCATCATGTAAACCATGACAACCACATCTGAATCTGCTAAGCAACCTTCTGTCCGAGAAACACCTGACATTCGATAGGTACTCGGCATATCTATAATCAGGCTGTAACTAAGCTAAGTACCAACTTAGATAAGGTTCTGTACAAAGTCAACCTGGTATGTTCACTGTTAGTGCTGCAATGCTCAACGTACTGCTGTTTGACTTCATCAACAGCTGTTGCAATGTCAGACTTGCAAAACAGTTGCAAACAGAGGCAACTTGTGCTGAATTAGAAAAGAGTTCAGACGTTTGTCCCCTGGGGCCCCAGCTGTACGAGTGGTTTTGCTGAGACGCCCGACTGTACGTCTCTGCGGAGGTCAGTTCAGCCGCAAGTCTGCGCAGGATCCATGCTGCAGACATATCAACTGTCTCAGAGCTCACCGATTCACACAGGCCTGTACAGGTGCAGTTCCGTGCGGATTCGTACCACAAAACCGTAAAGGTCTGCGAGGGTGCGGGTCTGCAGACGAAACGATCCGCAAGCAATTCCGTGGAACTTATGTGGTATATATATGGAGAGCTGAGGTGCAGTTACACAGAAGTCTCAGAATGAAAGGTCTTCGCAACACCGCAACCTTGGGCAAACCTTGGGCAAACGTGTGTAGATCCACACGCCTGGAATTCTCTACGGTCCACGCTCTCCTGTAAATGCCTGCGGCAGGGCAATGTTTTGCAAGCTGATGGTATTGCCAGCAAGCTACCGGCGCCAGTGCTTATGTGTGCTTGAGAGCAGCAATCAGTTGCTAGTTGACAAAGTATGGCTGAGCATGCGCAGCATGGCATGAGTTTGAAACGTGTCAGCTTTCACATGTACTCAAGGCTATACTCCCATGACTGTAGCAGTGTCTGTTGTGTAAGAGTGCTGGTGCATGTAGGGCTCTGGAAGCACTTACAAGCAATATCTTGAGGATGTAGCGGCAAAGAATTGTGATTGAGTAGGTCTGCTCTGGAGTCCAGGATAATGGATCTGTGCTTGTGCAGCAACACAGGTGATGCTCACACATTGCACAAACAGTACAGGAGTTCTTACAAAGCCTGCTTTTAGCCTGCCAACACACCAGGCTTAATTTTTTTGTAGTGATGGGCGGTGCACACCATGCAGGTCAGCGTGAGATCTTTCAAATAAATTAGCCCAGCTTGAGGATCAGCTGGAGGGGCAAACCAGTGAGCTGAAACAGCGAAGCTAAAACAGCAAAGAGCAATGCCATGATGAACAATTTGCTCAGTGCTCAACTCTTCTCCAAGCAGGAAGAGATTCAGTGGTTGCATGACAGGGTGTGCCAGCTGCAGCGTGGTCAGTACATCAGGCACATTATTGCTACCACATCATCTACACGCTGATCATTGCATCTGGACATGTGGGTTGGGGAATGAGGGGGTGGGGCCGGGCTGCAGGTAAGAATTTTGCTGTGGCAGGTTTCTTTGCATGGCATTTGTGTGGTGTTTTGCAAAACAGAGGTAGGGAACCCTGCAGGGCAGTGGGCAGCAAGAGTGTGGTACTGTGCTTGTTGGATTTTGTGAGGGGGGGGTTGTTTGGCAGCATAGTTGCATTTCTTGTGTTGGCTGTGGGAGCCATGCAACTACTGCCATGTCGTGGGGACAGTGGGCAGCAAGGATCAGTGAATCTGAAACAGAAGCTCAGGTGGGGCCAACACAAGGGCTCCACTGGCTGGTGCAGGGCTTACGTTTAACCAGAACCTCACAAAAGTGTTCTTGCAGGTCAAAGCTGCTGATCAGCCGTCCATTTGCCATTTGGACTGGGAGAATGGCCTAACGGCTAATGCTCAAGTTTGAAGCTATTGGCTTAGTGGAGCACTTGACTTGATACAAGGCAGATGCACAACAATGCTTACACAATTGACACAAGCAACAGTGAGTCAGAACTGCACACAATTCAGCGGTGACATTGCCAAGTTGGTGGATGACGTGCTACCTTAGGCTAGACAAACTTATGTAACAGAGAAGCATGCGTTCACACAGGTAACCCTTCCCTCACCTTCCTGACAGTTTCCGCATTTAGATTCCCACCATGAGGTATATAACCCGAGTGTAATTGTTGTCATGCATCTGCGTTGTATCAAGTGAAGTTCCCATAGCATCAAGTTTGAACATTAGCTCCCCAGTCCCAACATCAAGCCTCCTACGGCAGATGGTTGGCTGATGAGCTGCCAAGAGCACTTTTGTGAGTTTCTGGAAAAGTAAGCACTGCACCAGCCAGTGGACCCTATGATGATACCCTGTCCTTCCAGCAGACCTTCAGCCCTGCAATAACTTTGGACATTAGGCACAGATCACATCTAGCACTTTTAAAGACAACTTTGAATCTCACTCAGGACTGCCCTGTTTGTCCAGACTGATGCTGGTGCTCCAGCTATACAGGCAGTCAGACTCAAGTTGCGCAGATTTGTCGTGCAAGCCGATCCTCCCGGATGGACAGCAGCCGATCTTATGCCATTCGTCTTAACCTCGTGCGCATCACAAAGCTTTCGGGGCTCTCTACTCTCTCAACTAGCATCTCTAGTTGCAGATAGATGAAAGACGCAAACGACGCTGAACATCGTGCTCACAAGGCTCCCAGGGCGGCTGGGGGCCAAGTGGCGCAGGTCCTCAGGCAGTTCGAGGCTCAGACGGAAACTCAGACCCAGGCATCTCCTTCGCCGCCAGCGAGGCCTTTGCGCTCCACGCCGCAGGCACCGGCAGCCTACAGCTCCTCGGCAGTCTGCAGGGGCGAAAGCGCAAGACTACTCAACAGCCTACAGCGTCAGCTGCACAGCCGGGTGCTTCGGATCCGCAACAGCTTCATCTCTCCGGTTCAGCCTCGTTTGCGGACGTAGTGGCAGGCCGCACAACGGCAGCGCAGTCTATACCGTTGCTGGTTGGCTGCATCCAGGACCTGACAGTTGAACTGGGCAAGGTCAGGGCGTTTGGGGAGCAGACATATGGACAGCTTCAGCAGGAGCGGGAGGCAGGCGCCCTTAAGCTGGAGCACCTGTTGCGGCACTCAAAGCGCAACAATCTGATAGTCTTTGGGGTCCCTGAGTCCATGGCTACAGTCTACCAGCGGAGCTGGCACGCCACATGCAAGGCGTTCTGTTCCAGGCAGCCCCAACCCCAGAGCTAACAGTGAGGTCAGCTTACCGCTTGGGAAAGTGGAAGGAGGGTCAGCTCAAGCCTAGGGCAGTGCTGGTGGAGTTGATGTCGGTAAGGGGCCAAACATATAGCATTTCAAGCATCTAGTCGGCTCAGAGCAGCCCGCATACGCCTTGACGAGGACCTCACACCCCCAGCAAATGCGACAGCGCAAGGGCCTATCCACAGACTTCCAATGTCTGAAGGCCAGGGGCTACAAGCCTTTCTTTAGGGGAGCAACCCTGAAGTACAGGGATGGCCCAGTTATCCGCAAGTGTGCTAGGGGTGAGGCCAACAAAGTTGTGGCAGCTGCGGTTCAGGCAGCTCAGGCAGCAGCACCTTTACCTGCCATGCAGCCACGGCCCTCAGCGCACTTCTGTGGCCATCAACCCATCTGAGGTGTTGCACCAGTCTGGGGTTACCATGGACAACGGGACTTGAGTCCTTTGACTGCTACACAGGCTCAGGCTTTCAGTGATATCATGGCAGGGTTTGGTGCCTCAAATGGTGGTATCTAGGCTTGCGGTGTTGCATTGTTTACGTCGCACTATGATATATGTTATTATGGGTTTTCTCTGGCAGCGTATGCGCCATTTTACATAAAAGGCAATTGCAAATGGTGACTCCCTGGGCTTTTCGCCCTGGGGGGATTTTTACAAACAGTTTTTGACAAACTCATGATACTATGCAGGGACGCTTGTACCTTGCTGCATGTGATCAGTCTTGTGACTGGCCGAAGCATGTAAAATTCTTCTCTTCTTCTTCTCCGTTCGCTGTTCGCATGGGGCCCCTTTTCAGGAGCCCCTAAGTCCCCTCGTAACAATATAAGTATATGGGTACGGACCTGAGCAAAACAATAGCAACCATTCCTAATAGTAGTATATGGGTATGCACCTAGGCACCTAGTCTCTTGCATTGGGCAAGCGGGCACCCAGCGTTAATGCAAGCAAATGAGCATGAATTCAAACAGAAAAAAAGAAAAGTCTACGCCTTCCGGCGTCATAACGGAAGCCCCTGGATATGACCAACAGCAGCCCGACGCCAAACATGACTCTGAGATTGCCAGTGTCATGCAAGGCGAGGAAAAGACACTCTAAGTGCTACCCTAAGGCGGAAGACGTCTATTTGGTCTGTTCTGTGAAGCTCTTTCTAGTACCCTCCTAGACACAACTATATTGTGTAAACTTATGACAACATGTTCATGTAGTTTGTTCAGTAAAGTTGCTGCTGGACCATGTCCTATGCCTAGCTGCTTAAGCGCATAGGTTGTGGTCTGAAAATTCTGACCCTGAAAAGCCTAGAACAATGGGCAGTATGGTAACTTGTAGCCATATGCTTGCAAGGCCTTTTGCAAGGCTTGATGTTGTGTTTGTTTCTCTCTCAGCTTGTCCTCATATCTTAAGCAATACCCACCTTCCACAATCCAGACACGCCTTGGTGTGCCATTCGGCAAGTGTGACATCAGAGCTTGCGGTGTATTGCTTGACGCGTCATCATGATGTAAGTACAGTTGCTGCTCCAGGGCTGTCATCTCAACAATCATCAGGTCTGGCCGCATCTTGCTTCTGAAACCTTCTGTCCCCCTCTGCAGCAAACCCCCTTCTGTTTCTGGGCATCGGTACGGCATGCATTAATCTGGTAGTATGAAGGCTGGAACTCTTTTGCTGTGGACTCCAAGTTCCTTTAGACCCTCTGCCTGCCCTACATCTGCAAGCAGGTAGAAGCTGCCGTGCTGCCCTTTTGTGAACGCCTGCAACACTTTTCTCATAGCTTTGTCATGCCTTGCAATATATTGCTTGTTCATGTCCTGGTGCAGGCACTTGCCCAAATGTGGCCTTTTGAGTCTTCTTGTCTGTGCACAATGGGCACGAGGAATTTCTTGCAATGCCTTCGCCTGGTAGGTAGGCTTGATTTCTCATGCATGCCAGTTTCTTGTTACACATTTGCCCGTTCCTGAAGTTGAGCACATTCCTCCTCATGGGTGCTGTGATTGACGGCATGTTCCAAAAGGCATCACTGTGCTTTTTCACTCTATGTGGTTGTAATTCAGCCATGCTTGGAAGTAAACGGAGCGTTGGATGACATTCCCAGTTTATGGTTTTCATGCACTGCTTCCTTTAAGGCATTATCCAGATCTCGGACATACTCCTCGCTCGTGTCATTTGCTGCAGCTGTACGCTGCTCGGTGGTTCGTTGGGGCCAGAATTTGTCTTCGAAGGGTTCAGTGAAATCCCGTGCTAGCTCAAAGTCCCACTGATGCGCTTCGGCTGCTTCATTGGCGAGCTCGTCTGCCATCTCGTTGCCATGAATGCCAACATGTGATTTGACCTTCATGATCTTCGTTTCACTCCTGCTCGAGCGCTCTGCAGCAGCAGGTTGCTGATTTCGTGAACCAGGGCCTGTGGCAGTCATCTAGGTCAGATGATGGTGCCCTAAGGTGTTTAGCTATCTTTTGCATAGAGCACTTGGAGTCTGTTGCTATGCTTTCATTGCAGTCTGGTCTACAGGCTCGCAATGCCATCAAAATAGCGACCAGCTCTGCTCTGTTTATGGTGTTTAGCATGCCTGCTTCATACGATTTGACCCTCAGGCTAAGCGAGGCAGCATCCAGCTTTCTGTAAATTCCTGAACCCGTCTTAACGCCTCTTTGAGGAATTTCTCTTATGGCTACCATCGGTGTATATGATGTTGTCGGGCTGTTTCTTCGGTACAATTGTTTGTATAGCGCTTTGAAACTCGTCATGCACTCTGTATTTTGCAGTTGACCAAGCCTGAGGTTTGGTGCATTTGGCTTGGGGGTAGTGCTTTGAGGGGTATAGTCCGCGCACCTCAAGCTTGTGTGTTGTGTCGAGCCTGGTTTGCCTAGGGGTCTCAGGTGTGCATCCTAACTCACACGTTGCTTGGCAAAATGTTGTGCACAAACTGCTTTGCTTCACATACTGTTGTAAGCCCTGTGCATTTGCTACAACCAAGATGCGTATGTCCACCTTGAGTTATTTAAATGTGTACTGTCAGTGGCCCATTGCATTGGATCCTTAATTTGAATTTCTTGCTTCTGATTGTGCTAACTTCTTGTACAGCTGGGTGTGACAGCCATCTGCCATATGCAGAGTTTGTTTTGTCCACCATGGGAGTACCAAGGCGTTCAAACAGGAATAAAAAGCAGTGCAAATGCTCCCTGCGCAAACCCCCAACTTCAGAACAGTGCATTGCCTGCAGGACTCCTATCGGATGTATATACATGCAAAAGTCTGTCTGTAATTGACGCACAGCCTGAGTATGATTGCTTAGCGTATCCAACGTGCATGTCCAGGTGCATAATTAAGGTGCATAAGGTGCATGAGGGTGTTAAGGTGATTTGCAAGATCAAATGTGTACATGAGTAACGCCAGAGTCTACCCTAGATGGGCTCGAACTCGAACGTGAATAGGCAACATATGCATGCATGTAAGTAAACACCCCAATCTGAAAAAGGACTGTCACTGTCACAGTGACAGTGCTTGTCAAGAGTCTTCTGTCTTTGACTCAAGACATATTTTTGGTGCCTAAGCTTGAGCAGATACTGTGGCAATGTTATAATAATTTCCCTTTGGTTGCTGCTCCAGTCATAACAACAATCTATACACAGACAGAAGCATGTTACAGCTGTCAGTGCCAATGCTCTTGAATAAAGCATGGTCTACAGGTCCGTCCACGTCACCATAAGCACATAATTTCAGCCGAAAAGCAAGAAGGGCACAGTAAAATCACTGAATGTACACTAATGAGCAGCATCAATTTAGCGATGCCTACCTGGCTGTTCAACGACGCTCCCATCACATAGTTGGTGGCAAGTGCTGAAAAGAAGTCAAGCTTTGAGAGCTGCGTGAAAGAACAAAGTTGTCAAGGATTTGCTAAGAAACAAAAAGTATGGGCTATAAGTCCTGATCAGGATCTTTGCTGTGCTGAGCATGATTGCAGTTGCACAATTGTAAACCATGAGTCACCCTCCTGTCAAGGTCCTAGGGCTACATGCCCTTGACCTGAGTCATCAGCTGTTTGAATTCAAATCCCAGGCAACAAAACTATAGGAAAAGGCTGACGCAGTCAGCAGTCTAGCACGTCAAAGTCAAAGTCAAAGTCAAGGCGCAAGGGGAGGGCCAGACTCTGCCATTTTTTTTGACAGGTACCTTGCAGCAGAGTGCTTGTCATAGCAGTGCCAGTGCAACAAGTTGCACTGAAAACAAAGCTTTGCTGACTGCACATACCAGCCTCTACTTGAGTCTCAGGAGAGCTTGTGCAGGCAGCAAGCCTTTGCTACTTCTTGTGCAAAACGCTCCTGTGCACGACCTGCGGCTCTGCTGCCAACACTGAATACTACGTTTGACAGCTGTCAAAAAAGCACACAAACGTCGGTCATAGGAAAGCCCGGTCCCCTATGTCGTTTGCGCACGGGCAGCTCCAAAGCTGTGCCACGTTCTGAGATCCACTTCTGCTCTACTGACTTCACTGACGTTGTCGACATGCTGCGAGCGCTACGTGCGCTTTCCGCGGCGGTGAAGCCGAACACAGAAAGGTGTGCTGCTTGACTTGCTATGCTGGGTCGCACCGCCTCGGAACATCATGCCTGTGTTTGACACATGCGCACTGACAAACAGGTGTTCAGAACTGGACTTATGGCCCAAACTGTAGAAGAAAGAAAGAAAAACAGAAAAATCTACGCTGTTAAGCGTCATAACGAAAACCTCGCAACCGCTCAGTAGCCCGGGTCAATCCGAAGGCCTTACAAGAAACCTTAGTAACCACAGATTCCCTACTACGTTCATTAAGACCAGTCGAGAATGAACGTCCCCGTGACACAACACCGCCCCGCTTTCGCTAAGTGCAGGAGCAAGGAAACTCTGGCAACCTGAGTGGTTGTCGTGTCCAGTGCCGGCTGCTGTAGTGACCGGGCCCTTTCCGAGCAAGCTCGTACCTACTTATCAAGTCGGCCAGGTCGACCAGGGTTTGTTGGGGTGATATCGGGACCACGTCCCCGGGTATTTATCAGGTACCACGCCTTTTGATGCGAAGGATGTTACCCGATTCGATTGGACGATACAAGCAGTATTCCGTTTTTTCCCGAAAACTCGGGCAACCGCAAGCTGAACTGAACAAACTGCACGGCCCAAATTCAAACCCGGGTCGCTCGCCTGTACCAATTGGTATGTACCAATGATGGAAGGGGGGGGGCATGCAAGGGCGGTGTGGGGCTGGATTGGGGCAACGGGTTGTTACACTCAGAGTCTGGTTGTCTTGCAGGCAGCACAGGTTACCGTTTTTGACACAGATGCTGTGCAAGCATTTTAATGCAACAATGAGGCTGGCCTCACAAGCTAGACCATTGTAATGTCTGGCTAGCAGAAGCGAACTCAAAGTAGACAATGATAGCACAACATTTGGAAGCACCTTGAGCTGGACAATGTCCATGCGCCTGATGCTCTTGACCTTCTGTTCCTTGCATATACAGCTGGAGCAGTGATAAGTCTGAAGCCTTCGCATTGTACAGTCAAGGCAACTGTACAGCCAAAAGGTATCTGCATAGCAAGTCCACCAATAACACAAATACAGCAAAAGCCATCACAGCAACAGAAGTGAACTTGAACAGAGCCTGACCTGCTATCTGGCAAGTGTGTCAGGAAGGCCTTTGACAGGCATTTCTAGAACCATTCAGGATGTTGTTTTTTATGTTGTTTTGGATCAACGCTCAAATACCGTGTGAGCTTGTTGTTAGGACACTAAACTCTTCACACGTCCCATCATAAGACAACGCCAACATTCTGAACTTCCCACAAAACTCTTTCAGACTTGCGATGTATATGAATTGTGGAATCTTCTTTGACACATGGTGACAACGTTCCGAAGTTCTAGCTTGGATGTACTGCTGTCCTGCTGTTGCTACTCAGACTCATGCTGATGCTGGTCCTAATGTTGAACCCAGTTGAATCTGCACCTATTGGATGACATGCACTGCATTGCTGCTGCTGGCTGCTGCTGCCGCTGCTGCTAATGCGAATGGTCTGGCTCAGCCAATGTTCCTGGAGCAGTTGCTGCCTAGCAAGAGTCGCTTATCAGAATAAAACATATGGGACATGTCCAGAGGTGATCATATGTACACACTTGTAGAACCACCACAGTCCATACCCCTTTAACAATGCACTGCTTTGCAGCAAACAGAAAGGCTGCAAAAATTCTGTCTGTATTCAAGCTATATATCAGACTCTCTTCTGCCACCAGTGCATGCAACACTGTTAAGTGCTGTTTAAGCGCATTCATTGACTTCTCAATTTCACTGTGCTCGGGCTTGATCATTAAATGCACCTACCAAGCGCATCTATGCTTCACTGATAGCTCCCCTACTGTTGCTGTGGTTGCCAAGATGAGTACAAGAGCTGGCTGTTGAGTTCAAGTGCATGATATAGGTGTGTATGTCCATTATCTCTGCAGTCTGGCTCGGGTAGCACTATATATGAGCATGCTGTTTCACCTCTTCTGCCTAGGCATTGTTTGCTATTTGCCCGTCGAGAACTTGTCACCCCAGGTTTTTACAACACTTGTCTCGACACAGTCAAAACTTTTTCAGTAACCCCCAGCGGGACACATCGTGGAGCGGTAAATATTTCAGTCGGGTCAGTCCCTTGTCCTTGTGTATCATAGTATGATAGTATCATAGTATTGTAGTAGTACTGTCTGTTTTCGTGTTCTTCGACACTAGGCAAAAGCTTACACCGCACAAAATCCCGATATACCGTATAGCTATTTGGCAGGTACTATGTGCCGTCGACGACCGGTCCTGAGGAGTCAAGTGTGCGGGGGGAAACTTCGACATAGCTGGGGGCTGAGACCAGATATGTCACACTAGCAAACCATCTCAGCTCAGCCCAGGCCTCTTTCGCAATCTGCGTCTGAGGATACGAAAATTCCCGCCCATTTGTCAGTCGAAACCCGGCGAGGGGGGCCATTCCCGGTCAGGTCCCTTACTTCAGACAACGCTCGGAGCTTGTGCAATTTGTACGATAGGAAGGGAAGGACCCCGTAGGATAAGGCAGTGGAACCGTATGTGTATCAAAATCCCCGGATAACCTCGCGAAGTTCACAGGCCGGTTCCCTGCGCAGGACACAGCATTTGCGCAAATTGCGCTCCAGAATACGTCAACGTCGGTAGGAAGCCTGAAGGTTTTCACTTCGTCCCAGCAAGACACAAACCGCGGCGGAGATTGCGCAAATGCGCTATAGGCTCGACCATAAGCATATTGAACCACGTGACGTTTCTTCGCCTCCGGGGATCTTTTGCTTGCCCCCACTGCCTAAGGGGTGACATGCCGGTATGCCCCCTACTCCGGTAGGGTATGCCGGCGTGTAGGCATGTTGTTGGTCTATTCATATTTGGAGCCCCAATAAACATGTGGGCTCCAATTTTCGCGGATCTAAATCCGCGACGGAGTAAAGAACAGTAATGTGTTGAGCCCAAATTTTATGGATGTACCTGGCAGGTACTCTGATCTGTCTACTTCGACTGGCACAGGTCGCACAGGCCAGACTTAGTACGTTGTTGTGAGAATCTTACATCGCATGTGTGAGTAGCCTCCCATGAGGCAATGCCGCAGTTGGAATTTGCAGCAGGGACGTGCGAAGGCGTCTCGCTTCACACTGAGCGACGCTGCGGCGCACAACTCATTTGCTACCAAGTCGATCGCCGTTGCTGTGTGCTGTTAATCAATATTCCTGAACACGTGACCCGCTAGCGAAGATTTGTCGCCAACTTACGCTCTTTCTTGGGCGCAACAGACAAACGCGCCACGGGTCCTGCGCTTTGGCCTGTGAAGCTGTGCGCTCTACACGCTTCGGTAACAACGCTGTAGCCCACTCCACATATTGCTCAAAGACTCTCTTTATTTTGGACGTTCCGAAAGCCGCCGACATTTCCATGACGCAAGGAGAAGCATGCTCGCAGCTTATTAGGCAAGGCTGGCAACTCTTGAGCTGCTGCTGCTCAGTGTTGAAAGGTATAGAGCCCCTTGCTCTGCTATGATATCAGTATCTGCCTGTCGTTCTGCAGGGTGGCTGCCAACAGTGATACCCCTACAGGAGCTGCACACATCTTGCTGGTACCCGCAGTCAGGTGATTGCATGTCTGCATTTCAAGTGATTGTTTGCATGTTTGCATTCCACATGTGTTTGCACCAAGGCTGCTCAACTTTATTATCATCAAGTTGCCTGAAGTACAAGCCTCCATGCAGAAGATGCTCTGCCATTCTGGTCTGAGCAATTTGTGCAATCTGCGCAACCTTGCAACACAGACATTTGCAGGTTTTCTTGCATTGCAGCTTGCAGTTTGCAACAGCGTGGATTTGCCGGATGTCTACAGGAGCCCTGTTCAGCAGCCATCCAGACGACCCAATGCCGCTTTCTCAGCTGACAACAGGTTGCAACAGGCTCCCTTTGACACTCAGTCACACCTACCGGTATGCTACACTACTGGGGTAGAATCAAACGTCACTGCTTCACAAAGGCTGCAGAGCTCCCGCTGCCGTCAGGCATCTGCTCTGCAGAATATGAAACATTTCTCCAACACTTGCAAGCACCAGACAAGCTGTATCTGCATAAAACATTTTCCACGATGTGAAAGGTTGATGGCCTGTCATAGTCCTCACCTGTAACAGGGTCAGGAAGTAGCACCTTGACACGCTAGCTTACGGTTTTCACCTTACATCACCCTGATGACATTTCATACATGCTGTGCAACTGTATTTCAGCTAGTGGTGACAGCTTGTCTGAAGTCGGTTACGTTGCAAATGTAGTTGAGACAAATCACGGACGGTGTGGAGTCATCAAGTGGTAGCGATGAAGGGGTTCATTACACAGGTCACGGTTGAGCAGACAACTGACTCCTTGCCTTTGAATGTTGCAGTTTTTATGGATGTGCTTGTCAAGCTATGTTGATGCTGTATGCTAGTTGCAGGAGGGGAGTCAAATGAAGAATCTTCTAGGAATCACGATGATGTTTTGACCAACTTGGATGATCAACTGGTATGGCATGCAAACCGTTAGGGTGCACAACACTCACATGTCATACATTTACAAAACACTGGTATAGCATGCAAAACAAATAACGCTTGCAACAGTTGTTGCACATCACAATGCTCTTGCAAGACAGTAGAGGTACCAAAACAGTCTGACTAGCTACGCCAGCGCAAGTCAACATTGCTGATACTGGTGTATCAAGATGTCCAGACTTGTGCTGCTGTGCTCTTGTGGGTGGCATGACCGTTTGGGACGACTAGTGTTCCTATTGGCTGGCGCAGGCACAGCAAGTAACTGAGGCTGCCCATCAGCACCCAATAAGAAAAGCAGCAGAACTTGGTGAGTGCACTGCTCAAAATCACAAGAAACTGTAGTAGCATATCACATTCCATCTATGCTTGCATACCGGAGCTGCACAAGTAAGTTGCAGAGTCACGCTTGAACAGCACATTGCGTTTATGATTGTGGTCACAGTGGCTGTGCATGTGCAGGTGAGATGGCAAAACATGAGCATCAGGTAAGACTCATGTCATACCTAGGTCTGCAGATTTCCAATAAGGGTCTGCACATTATACAAAATGTAAAAGAAAAGTAAAATTACACCGTTAGGCGTCATGACAGGAGCATCTAGACCTGGAGGCAGCCCGAAGCACATGCACACTGTACGATGTTATCTGTGTTTGCAACAGCATTACGAAAGCACAAGGTAGCACAGTAAACTGACATGCATATGGTTTGGCATGGCAGTGTCAGGTCAATATGCCTTGCCAAGTGGTGGTTGCTCATGGCCCAATGTAATGGTGTCAACATTGCGGCCAAACTTAAGTGATCCTCCTCAAGGGCAGTGCTGTGCAGGCAAGGCGTGGCATGGTAGACAGCTTGCTGTTGCCTCCCAGTCCTGTTGCCCTCGGCGGTGTAAAGCCAAATGGAAACCAATTGAGCGACCAAGCTGGTAACATTGGCAACTGCTTCTTTGGGGGTTGCTCTGGACTTCAGGACAAGGGGCCTGATCCTGTTGGTCGGCAAGGTGATCCAAGGGGGCAGGCATATGACGGTGGCGTCCCCACAGATCCTCCCATTGTAAAGTCACCTTCCTGCAGACCTTGCCAGCATGTTGACACTGATGCTGGGTCCCATGACAGCCGCTTACAATGCATATCACAGATGACGGTCAAGACTCGCAAGCGTTCCCATTTAGCAATGCCTGTGGTGGCTGATTGTGGCTCAGGGCTCAGAGCATGCTCCTTGTCATCCAGTTCCGCCCCACATTACTTCACAACACTTCGGCAGACCTCAATGCCAAGGGGCTTTTTTTTCCCTTCTGTCCCCAACTCTTCAGATGATATTGGGGGCCTGTCTGCTGCCTGTGCTCCCGTAGCAACACAGGTACTGCTCCTTGTATATCCAGTAAAGGAAGTCTAACAAAGCCTGCTCTTAGCCTGCCAACACACCAGGCTAAATTCCCTATAGTGATGGGGCGTGCACACCATGCAGGTCAGCGTGAGGTCTGTAGCTCAGCTTGAGGACCAGCTGCAGGGGCAGACCAGTGAGCTGCAACAGCAAAGAGCAATAAACAATTCGCTCGTTGCTCAACTCTTCTCCAAGCAGGAAGAGATTCAGTGGTTGCATGACAGGGTGTGTCAGCTGCAGCGTGGTCAGTACATCAGGCATATTATTGCTGCATCATCATCATCTACATGCTGATCATTTTATATGCATCCAATAGATGTCTTTCTTTCATCAATTACAACCAGCGGCTACGATGACATGCACTGCAAGTACACAGTATGGCAATGTCATGAATGGCTTTCATTTGTGCCTGAAAGTTTGTGCAGGTATGGGAGCGGGTGTCAGCAACTCGATTTTGGACTTCACAAGATAAGGTCCTTGGGCTAAACTTGAAATTAGAGATGTGGGGCTGCAAGAGCTGAGACAGTCGCACAGCCATTTTACTCCACCTGTGTTTGTCTGTGCTGTACAAGCACTGAGATACTAGGTCTAAGGTAGTGAGTGTAGTCCTAGGTCTAAGAAGTGAGTGAGTCCTAGCTACCCGTTACAAGCTTGTATACACGTCACAACGTAATAGCGCTCACGGCTCGTCTGCAGTTCTCCTTGTAGTGCTGGCGCTTTTTGCGCATGAAAGGAATGAACTTACAGTAAGGCTGGAGGGGTCGAACCCGCGCAAGCGCGGGCATCCCCGGGGTCGGAGACGCACTCACACAACCATCAGTGAGCACTGTTAGGTATATACCGAGACTCTGTCTGTTCAAGCGAGCAGCGCGAATTGTCAAGCGAGCAGCGCGAGTTGTCAACCAATGCAAGTGATCAAATTGGTTGTCCACCCAGCCCCTCCGTCGATCACGGGCATTCCCTGTCATCACCCTTCAAAGAGGCTTATGTGCGTCAGTCCGACAACAGCGGCGAGCTGTCCGGCCCCTTGTCCATAAACTTCATGGATGAAGCAGACACTAGACAGCTCACTTGTCATGCACAACATGCCAGCTTTCCAATTTTTTGGGCAGTAACTTTCCACCTGTCATCTGTGCTGAGACCACAAGACAAGCTTGCTTCTGCTTGCCACAGTGGAATCAAAATCAGGGCAAGCTTGACTTACAAGCCTTTCAACTGCCTGGTGTATGCATGGTTACCTTTGAGGATAGGGAGCATCTCACGTGGTGGTGCAATTGTACCTATTCTTTGGAGTCAGCCCGAGATATGTTTGCCAACAAAGGCTTTCCAGGTAGGTCATCAGCCTGGCCAGAGAGCTGAAACAGCAAAGAGCAATGAACAATTCGCTCAATGCTCAACTCGTCTCAAGCAGCAGGAGGTTCAGTGGTTGCGTGATAGGGTGTGCCAGCTGCAGCATGGTCAATATGTCAGGAACATCATTGCTGCCACATCATCTACACGCTGATCATTGTCTGCGCATCCAATAGTATGTCTTTCTCTCATCAATCACAATCAGCAGCTATGAGGACGTGCATCGCAAGTACTCAGTATGGCAACGTCATGATTGGCTGTCATTTGTGCCTGAAAATTTGTGCACGGATGAGAGCAGGTGTCAGCAACTCAATTTTGAGCTCCACAAGATACGGTCCTTGGGATAACCTAACTTTGCATTTAGTGATGTGGGGCTGCAAGAGCTGAGACAGTCTCACAGTCATGTTACTTCACCTTTGTTTGTCTGTGCTGTAGAAGTACCAGGATACTGGGTCTATGTAGTGAGTGTAGTACTAGGTCTAAGTAGTGAACTTACCTACAATAGGGCTCACAAGTCCTGATCAGGACCTTTGCATTGCTCAGGGCCATAATGTTGATTGCAACCATACTTGGGCTCCAGAACCATCACCTCTGTATGAGTCAGCAAGTCAACAGGGATTACCTGACCAAGCCAGCCAACTACATAAGTACTTATAGTATAGGCTGCCTCTAGTACTAGGTACTATACTAGTCAGAAAAGCAAAGGCTTTAGACGCCGCCAGGACAGCATATACTTGTACAGCTGGGGACAAACAAACTCTGTTAGCCCTGTCTACATGGCCAGCACCAGCCAAACAGCCAGTAGCAACCGGTTAGCCGTGACAGCCCAGCCTGAACTGCAAAAAACGCTGCATGCGCCTTCCAGAAACAGGAAGCTGACAGTACCTCCTACATGGGCTGAAAGGCTTGAACCACTGCTCGTATGTGCGTGAAACAACACCCTGAGTGGGGCTGCATGAGGACAATACAGACCGCCATGTTCTGTACTCTGCAAGCGCTCAGTTGATGCCTCCACAACACCATCTACACCTAACAGGGGCACCACATCTTGCACGCAAATCATCTGAAAACCCACTGAATGCAAACATGCTGCCAATGAGCTGGCCAAATTGCAAGCATCATCCTGAAAGGCATTGGCAAGGTTGTCCAGAGACACAGTGTGGCAGAGGGAACCAATAGAAAGACCAGCCAAATTATTCCAAAATTGCAGAGTTTGGTGCCACCAAAACACTTGCAAAGACAGGAGGCCCAAATCTGCGAGCAAAAGCTTGCGAGGAGTGGATGGTAAAATACGGCAAACGGTCCTGAGGTAGTAATCATACAAGTGTTGTAATGCAGCACGAGCATCATTAGCAGCAGCAGCACAAGGGCTATGCACATCCCTGACCTGACACCCATACTGTAAGACAGGCACCAGGATAGCTTGCAACAAATGCAAATGCAGGCTGATGGTGTTGCCACACTGCAACAACAAATGACGCCGCTGCACAGCCGCCCAAGAGCCACCAGCCTTCGACTTGATTGGCATGACAAGGTGCGCAATAGAGCCTGACGGATGGAAATGAAGTCCCAGGTACTTGAAGGTGGCAACCTGCTGAACAAGATTGCCATTGCATGTGAAGGTCACAACTGGTGCAGGCACGGCTGACACCACCATGACCTTTGTTTCTGGCACACTAATCTCGCTGCAGAGTAGCGCAGTAAGCAGCCAAGGCATCAATCAGGGCTTGTAGTTGTTCCAGCGAGGAAGCCATAAACTAGCTCCCTGAGCCTCATCTGCAGAATCTGGATTTTAAGAACGGCAGTCTCCACTGTAGTGGTGCAGGCCATCAACAAAGAGGCCAAACAGGGTGGTGCTGAGGGGGCAGCCCTGCCGCAACCCCATGGAGGTGGTTCGGCTGTCGCCAGTGACTCCGTTGACCCTCATGGAGAGCAGGCACCCATCATACAAGGACTGTATGGTGCCCAGCATGGCACCTTGTACCCCCAGCCAGCGAAAGAGATCCCATAGCAGTTGCCACTGCACCCGGTCATATGCAGATTTGAGGTCCACAAAGCAGAGATACAATGGAGACTTGAGGCGTCTGTGCTTGTGCTTGTCAATGACGTGCTGCAACACAAACGTCTGATGGATGGTGCTGTGCTCTGGCCTGTAGCCTGCCTGAGTGGGAGATCTGAGGCCTTGCTGCCTTTGTGTACTGGACCAAGCGCTGAGCCAGGATGCTAGCATACAACCTACTGAGAGGTTCGCCCACTGCAATTGGTCTGTAGTTAGCTGTGTCTGTAGCATCGCCCCTCTTGAAGGTTGATGTGACCAGTGAAGTCTTCCTCGACTGGGGCACTTTGCCTGAGCTGAACGCTGTGTTAAGAAACATCTGTAAACAAGGCAACAGGAGGTGCTCTGAAGCAGGGTCTGCATCTGTGGGAACCAGCTTGGCATAGCGCAGCAGCTCTGAAGTGTAGCCCAAGAAGGCACCAGACCTGCCATTTTGCAGGACAACCTCAATTTTGGCTTCTGTGATGGGCTGATCAAGGCAGGTGGCAGGTGTGCAATTGAGGAGTGTGCGGCGCAGGGAGTTGAGTAGCAGCCTGAGCTGGTGGGGCTGTCAGCTGAGTAAGGTACTCATCCCAAGCAGCAGGCGTCCAGAGCTCTGGAGGCGAAATGGTGTGTGGCAAGCTAGCCCGGCGCCAGAATTGGCGAGGGTTGGTTTTCGGCAGCCTAGACAAGAAGACAACATCCCGGTGATTGCCAGCCATCTTGCTGCGCCTGAGCTGCCCTTGATAGCGACGCTGCAGCACCCTGACCTCTGTGCTGCGCGAAGAGAGTAGCTCAGCACGGCGCAGCTGGGATCTGCACACCTGGAGTCAAACCTTGGATAGTCTGACGTGCGCGCAGACCGAGTGCCCGGACGGCAAATTTGGCGCAAGCCTACCGCCGAAGCTGCAGAGTTAAGAGCACCATTGAAATGGGAATCTGACAGGTCTAAATCAGCAACAGTGCCAGCCGCAATGCCCTGCTGCAGACTGGCCTGGCATGGCCCCGCCTGAGAGGCAAGGGCATATGGCTCCCGCTTGGCTCCATCCCAGATCCAGGTTGGGGTGTGGCGTTGCACAGGTGGGGGTGACGGCGGAGCCGAAGTGCTTAACAAAGTGCGCATCTCCAGATCTAGAGGCATACGATCTGAGTCATCTCTGACAGGTCCAATGCAGCAGTTCTGAATGTAGGAGAAGAGGTGTGGGTCAACTAAGGCATGGTCCAGGCGAGAGGCTACTGTCCGTGCCTGGAAGGAGGGTAGAGCTGGGGTGTCCCCGGCGTCCTACCAGTGCAAAGGATCATGGCACTGTCCCCAAACAGCCGCATAAGCTTGCGGCCATGCGAGTTGATGGTTTTTTCAGTATCAAGCAGCTGAGTCGGGATGCCATGACTCACATCTGCCACTCAAGGGTCAGGAAGGTTGCCCACCCTGGCATTGAAGTCTCCGGCCAAAAGGGCATGGCCTTAAAGGGTTGCAGACATCAGGCGCTGCGTCAATGCTTGGAAACGCATCTGGGCCGATCTGTCACCTTGCTGAGCAGAATGCTGGTCTCGGGTGGGATGTAGCAGACGCCTGTATACCTAGTTGTGGCCTGTTGGCGGGTGTGTGATGGCCGCAAGCGACCGCAATCGACGAGGTGGTTTGGTACAAGTTTGTGACTTGTACTGTCTATATGTTTATTCCAACAATAACGCACGATAGATCTGTGTCCCAAAGAATAATGGAGAAAGGAAGCTGCCGCCGGACTGCCAGCAGCAGACCCTCGCCGCGCCTGCCAGCTGAGGAGGCTGGGATAGTGTGGACTGTATGGTTTGGAAGCAGCTTCCAAAACTGCTGCTGGTGTAAAACAGCAGGAGACTGGGTTTCTGAGAGCATAATAACATCAAAATGTGCAACGTATGCCCATGTCTCATGCAGCACTGCTGTAACTTCCGAGAGGCCCGCAACATTCCATATCAATCCACAAAATGAGACAAGGTGCTCGCTTCATTGTTGTTGGCTGGCATGGATGCTTGACAGCGTCTTTGACCTATCCTTGTCTCGTCCACTGCAACGACGCTGCGTCTGTCCTGTATTTAGCCTGAAGCATCTACTGCGTCTCGGAGTTTGCAGCGATGCCCCGTCTTGGCTGAACCCCTTCGGGTCTGCCAGTTGCACTGTGGTGCCTGCGAGCAAAGCATAGGTCAGCATGGGCTTCGCGTCTCTGTGGCGTCCCTCTCTTTCGTTTAGGAGGTGCAGTGGGTTTCTGCTTGCTGACTTCATGAAACTACTGTTGCAGAAGCTGCAGTGCACTGCACTCGACGTCGTTTACACTGTGGGATTAGAGGTGATCTCTGCTCTGGCTACTCAGGTGTGACAAATTCTCAGCTTGTTTGATTACTCTCTCGTCCTTGCTGAGTGCTGCACTGTTTTTGAAGTTAGGCCCCGTGATGTCGGCATTGGTCTGGTCTCTGTTCATGACCTTAGTCCAGGGCCAAGTTGCTGATTGTGTGCCCGTCCTCTGGAGTGTTGAGCAAGCACTTGTATCTGTAACCCCTTCTGCCTGACTGCAGCCATCTCAGACTACAAATACAGGGGGGGGGGTTTCATAGGGTGGTAGTCTAGTGGGAAAACATGCTTACCATGGCAAGGTTTACCAGGCCTCTACTACCCTAATAGGCACTAGCTTGACACCCTGTTACAATAGGGACACTTTGGGTTACCATGATAGCAATGTAACATGGGTTTTGAGCTTCGGAAGTGCCATGTTAGCTGCTACCATGGTAAGTGTGTAGTGCTACGCACGTATGCACGGGCAAATAATGAATTTATGTACTTGAATAAATATTACATGAGCTTCCTGGCAGTAATCAGTACAAGACGACCGAAACATGTTTTGCAACAAATGAAATAAAAGCTATGACAGCTCGCATATAAGCGCAAATACCAAAAACCAATATATATTCAACCACTCAAGGGCATGATAGGCTCAGCTGCAGTTACAAGCACACATGTGCACATTAAAAACACGGCTAGCTATAGCTATCATTGTTGCTCTAAAACTCCAGAACTAATGCCATACACGTACTTGCATACAAGTCAAGTAGCCACAGATCATGTGCAAAAACAACACATACATTGCCACCTCAAGGCCTGCGTATGTGGTGGAGTACAAGCTTCCTAAGAGTGAAGCTTCCATTTGTTGTTGGCATGTGCGCCTTCGTCTGGTGCTCAAGTCCCAGACCCAAGCTTTGTTATTGTGTTGAAAGCCCTTTGACTGGCTTGCAATTGCCCACAATGCATGCTTGACACTGCAACAACAGTTGTCATTGCCACAAACACCCAAAAATGAAGCCTTTGAGATCACTGAGACCAAAACACAACACAATGCTTGGCATTGTGCCAACCCCAATGCATCTAAAAGCGCTTTTGTGCACAATGCTGACTTGCATGTCAACTTAGAAGCGTACTTCCTTGAAAAAATGTCTCTAGGTAAAGGTGGAAAGGTATAGCTTACTTATGATACTGACAAAACAATTTGCATCATGATCAGCATTCACTTGTTCAACATTTGTTTCATATACATGTCCTTGCAACACAGCCGTAACACAACGCAATTCCAGCAAAGCACAATGCCTCACCACCAGTATGTGTATGTCCTATTGGCCATTCCCAGTTCTTGCTTCTTGTCAAGACCACGCCTGGTTTCCAGTCTACAAAACAGTGAGTGCAGACTCAAAGAGAGGTAAACCAAATACAAAGTGGAACAAGGCAAGAGCCAGGAGGTTGTTCCATACCATCGTTGATAGAACTGTAGCCTGGACTGTTTCACAGATTCCAAGTTGACGCTTTGTCTGGGAGGACCTGCAC